>PVIU01034010.1:0-11783 GCA_004026605.1 Ondatra zibethicus | reverse complement strand
ATACATGCAGAAGAGATAGGTCCTGGTGTCATTGTTTGTGGGTTCTCCATCTGCCAACTTTCGCTGCCACATTCAGAGAGTCTGGTTTGATCATATGCTCATTCAGTCCCAGTCCAGGTGGATTGGTGCGCTCCCATTAGTTCAGGCACACTGTCTCAGTAGGTGGACCAGCCCCTCACGGTCCTAACTTCCTAACTCAGAAGGTGGGAGAAGATGAGATGAGGTCCCATTTATTAATTGTTTCTCTCAGTGTCTATGATGCTGGGGGTTATATTTAGGAAGTGGTTCCCTGTGCCAATGCGTTCAAGTGTACTTCCCACTTTCTCTTCTATAAGGTTCAGTGTGGCTGGCTTTATGTTGAGGTCTTTGATCCATTTGGACTTGAGTTTTGTGCATGGTGATTGATATGGGTCTATTTTCATTCTTCTACATGTTGATATCCAGTTATCCCAGCACTGCTTGTTAAATATGCTTTCTTCTTCCCATTTGATATTTTTTGCTTCTTTATCAAAGATCAGGTGTTCAAAGGTGTGTGGATGGATATCCGGGTCTTCTATTCAGTTGCATTGGTCCTCCTGTCTGTTCTTATGCCAATACCAGACTGTTTTCAGTACTGTAGCTCTGTAGTAGAGTTTGAATTCAGGGATGTGATGCCTCCAGAAGTTCTTTTATTGTCTAGGATTGTTTGGCTCTGCCTGTTTTCTTACAGCACCCAGTATCACAGTTCATGGGTTGTCCCATCCACAGCAAACTGAGCACTCCCACGTTGGTCATCAGTCAAATGCCGCACAGGCCAATCTCAGCTGAGGTTCCCTCTTTCTAAATAACTCTAGCTTGTGTTGAGATGAGATAAAACTGCTGCAAGGTAGTTCTCCGGAGACAACCTTTTTAAAAGCTTCTCTCTCTCTCTCTCTCTCTCTCTCTCTCTCTCTCTCTCTCTCTCTCTCTTTCTCTCTCTCTCTCTCTCTCTCTCATACAGGGTTTCTCTGTGTAGCCCTGGCTGTCCCGGAACTTGTTCTGTAGATCAGGCTAGACCAAGCTGGCCTCAAACTCAGAGATACATTTTGTCTCTGCTTCCCCAGTGATGGGATTAAAGACTTGTACTACCACTACCTAGCCACACTGAAAATCTTGTCGTTTTTGTTTTTGTTTTGGCTTGTTTGTTTATTTTTTTTGAGACAGGTTTTTCTGCATAGCTTTGGAACCTGTTCTGGAACTCACTCTGTAGATGATAAGGTTGGCCTTAAACTCAGCCAATCTTTTCTTTTTTTTTTTTGGTTTGGTTTTTTGAGACAATCTTAAAGATGAAAAGAAAGTCTTTATCGCTGGCCGATGACTACATGGGGAACCTGCCCAAATCATGCAGCCCTAAGCCTCACGGTCTTTTTCTTTTGTGTACAAAACACATCATGAGTGGGCACAGTTCATCAATTAGCAAAAACAGAACTACAGAAGCCAAAAACAATGTTAGTTCATTCAAGGACTTTTACTTAGAGACTTTCTGGGACTCTATTGACTTAGCCTTTGCTCCTGCTTTGGCAGGTGGGCTAGGTCTTGCTCCTATTTTGTCAGGAGCTGCAGCCTACTTGCTGTCTTTCAAGGCCTGAAAGGGTCTCCTAACATGGTGTCAGTTGTGCCTAGGATTGGGAGCCTGCTACAAATCTAGCCAGACAATGGCAGATGCAGAGGAGTTTTGGTTGGTGAAGACATGGATTTTTTTCATTGATACTTTTACTTCTCTAGGCCTTGATGTGTTCTTGATAATTTTAACTTTGGATATTGTGATTGTTTGGGTTGTCAACTTGATATAACCTAGAATGACCTAAGGGGGAGCCTCAGCGGAGGGTGTCTATATCAGACTGGCCTGTGGACATGTCTGGGAATTGTTTTCAGTGCTCTGATTGATACTGGAAGATCCTCCCCAAGTACTTTCCGGCAGTGGCTGCCCTATGAAGAGATATGGAAGGAGCTTTTTTTTTTTTTTCTTACTTGGCCTTCATTCTCATTAGCAGGTTTATCTACCCTATTGCTGCTGGTGTTGATTCCTTTACTGCTATTAGAACTAGAGCCTTTGGGCTTCCACCATAGAATGAAGACCAGTGGTTCTCCAGAAATCCTCCAGTCTTTGGTGTCAGATTGGAACTGCCAAGGCACAGAGACAGCCATTGTTGGACTACTCTGACCAACCAGTGCAAGCCAATCTAGTGCATCCTATTTTAATCTAGATAGCCATGGCTAATACTAATACTGATAATGATCCTATTGTGTATTACGTGTAAATGTGTCAGACACAGAGGACATAGCTCTCTATGAATTAGGAAGGAAAGTTTTTCATGGGGAAGTTAAGGTAAGCAAGCAAAGGGAACATTTTAGTAACTTGGACTCTACTTGGTTTGGGCTATGTATACCCCCCTCAAAGAGAATACTCGAAACCTGTAGCAACCTAGAATCCCCATTAGCAAAAGCTTTAAATGATTAAATAAATTGCTCTGCTTAGTAACCCTTGTTAAGGCTTTTTTTCTAGTCAATACAAACTGGAACACAATCTAGGGCTGACTGAGCCTAGATTTGTTTGTGGTGCATGACAATGAGACAAAAATTTATTCTCAAGTGAACTTTCAGAGTGAATTCTCTATTTACCATTCATGCTTATATGCACTTGGAATGCATATGATAAAAAAAAGCAGGTGCATTATGGGAAGGGATAGGAGCAGTGACCAAAGATTTATGTAACCCGAACCTGTCAACCAAAATAGAGCACCATCCAAATTATATCTCTAGTAACCACATGAACTTTTATTTCAGTTATTCAGATAGGATGAATTCTGAATAATTCTGAAACCATCAGAATTATTTCAGGTAAGAGACAAGGCTGAGGAAACACCCAGCCCAGACACTGTCTGCTTACAAGAAGTTAGTGGAGAACTTCAGGCCTTGACTGTCTCTCGGCCCAGGTGTGAAGGTTTAAGCCTGCAGAGTTTGGGACTTCTGGTCCAGGAACTCCATGTAATCATTGACCCACTTCTGCGTGGAGTCCACACAGACCTCTTTACCCCGCTTGGTCTTGAAGCTGTGGAGAGATGACATCTTAGAAGTCATGCTCAGGGCATGACCCATAGGTCCTCAGACATCAACCACACTTGCTCTATAGATGAAGGAGCTGCTGGGAGGAGGGAAAGATGAGGAAGGGAGAAGGCAAAAGCCCTCATCTTGCTGTCCTAGTTGAAGCTATTTCATCTATGGGGTAAAGGACCTGGGGAAAATCCCTCCAGGCTCCTGGAAAGGATACGTTCCTTCTTCCCCAGTCAGTTTCCACATGTCAATAAGGAGCCACTTAGATAGGAGGCCATATTTGTCTGATTCATTTGCCTTTGTGTCCTGACCACACTCCCCGGAACCTTTCCTGGGTGTTCTGGGCAGGAATCACTTACATCACAGCTGCCAGGGGACACTGGGATCTAGTTTTTTGGTAGCTCTGCAGCATCCTCAAGGGGATCTTCCGCTGGGTTAGAGAAAAGCAGCAGGAAACAGTAGGGGGGACGTCATCTGAAAGAGAGGGTCAGGGGATATTACAGGGTGCTCTCACAAGGGTATATGAAGAATGGGCTCTACCTAGGAGTCGCGGATTCTGAATTCTGTATCTAGATTATAGGATACAATGTGATCTAGGAGTGGATGTCCTCTGTCAGACTACAGGACTCCTCACTGATGTTTGTTTATAATGAAATCTGATTCACTGATCCCATATTCTGATGTCGGAAAGTAAGCTCTGAGAACTTGCTATACATCACGCTGCTGCTGTGGGCTTCGAGTCAACCTGCTTTTAGGTTAAGAAGACTCTTTAGTATTGACATATGGCTGTTGTTCTGGAAGCCACTCGGGACCCTGACCCCAGAGTGCTTCTTCCAGCTTTAATTCCTGTCATCCCCCTATTGCTTGAGATGTCATTCTCACTCATAGGGACATTTCTGGGCCATCTCTCACAACAAGGCTAGGGCAATATCTGTAGTGTATGCATGCAGCACCTTGTCATGAGACATCACAGGTCCTGGCCTCAGTGGTCTGAGCACTTGGTTTTGGCTCTGGCTATCGATGACATAATGAGTCCTTCTAATTTCTCCTGTAGTCTCAGTCTTCTGCATCTTAAAACTGCAGCCCACGCTGAAGCTCTGGGATGCCTTGTGCTCAGATGTTAGTGCCCACTAAACAGTTACCTTAGGAAAGAAGATGCCTTACCTGGCTCAGCCAGCTCCCCTGGGCTGACAGTGACAGCTATGAGCAACAGGCCCAGAAGCACCGCAGAGATCTTCATGTTGAAGGCAAGGACTTTGGAGTGAAGGCTGGAGTCGTCTGGGTTGGTCTAGCTCTTCTAATCTGGAAGTTCCATCTGCCTTTTATAGGAAGCAGGGAGCCTGACAGGGAGGGTGTTGCCTAATGAAAGATGAACGTAAGATCTGGGCTGCTCTGAATAGGCATCAGATTATGAGGTGATTATCTGGAAGCCAGAAGGAAGCTCAGCATGTACCATTTTTTTCCAGTTTAGTCTGTGAAGTAGAAACTGCAAGGTTAGCATCTCCAGCCAGCAACATGGAGGAAGTGATACTATTGGATAAGGGATTCTGATTTCTTTGAAATGAAAAAACATCTATATGGAAGGAAGACTAGAAACTAAGGTTATCATGGAGTAAAGGGAGGCCAGTCTTCCCCTTGGAGGGTGCTGTGAGGCTGGAGATAGGCTCAGGCTTTGCCTCTGGCTCCTTTTACACTAGAATGCTGCAACCCTAGGGCAGGTGGGCTCCAAGGAGCCCTGGAAATATAGTCAACTCAAGTCTGCAAGTCCTGTTCTCTTCTGCCTCCTCCTCCTTTCTCTTCTTGTTACTAGGAATTTTACATTCCAGCCAGAGCCTTACTAAAGTAAGGATTCTACCACTGAACCGTAACTATACCACAGCCCTTCTTGTTAGGTATTTTTGATGCTGTTTGGGTTTTGAGATAAGGACTCATTTAGTAGAACTGGCTATATGAGAACTTACTTTGTCCCAAGGCTGTCCTTGTTCTGTGATTTCTCCAATATGAAACTAGCAAATGTTGCAATTATAGAATAGCTCTACTATATCTGAATCAGCCTGCAAGTCTAAGCGAACTGGGAAACAGGTACTAATCCTGCACTTGAGGGGATCCCGCAGTGGTTGCAATCCTGCAGGGGCATAGCAGCTTTTTGTCTGGGAACTTCAACTCACAATAACCTTATTGGTCAGGCATCCTATTCAATGTGTGTGGAGGCCAAATAGTGTCATGTCCAACGATGCTAGGAAATCTCATGCCTTGGAACAACTCTAGGCAAGGCTTTGTAGGCAGGAAGAAAACCTTCAAGAGAGGAACATAGTTGGTAAAGCCACTTAGGAAGATATCTATAGATTATATCCAATATTTTAGTCATCATGAGCTAATGGCTAACATTTTATGATTTTTCTTGGTTTTGCCCTCAGTCAGACACAGCATTGAAATGAAACACATAATAGTATATATCTAAAGTTGGAATAATCAAGAAGACTACATGAACTAAAGAAGCCGAGGGAGTCAAATCTCTTCAGCTTGCCATGATTCCTCATGCTCCTAACCAACTGTGTATTTCTACTGTATCTACAGAACATTTTCCCATAATGAAGATTTGTTTCAAGTAAGGCTTGAAGTTTGAGCAGGCAAACGGACATAACAAAAGCATGATGAAAGGAGGACACGCTATCTCCATTTGAACCTTCACTAAAGCCGTGATTATCACTGTCATTTAGACGCTAAGAAAAGAATTCCTAAAGCCTTAAACAATTTTCAAAACATCTAAACATGAAAAATAATTTAAGAAATATAGAAACCAAGAATTAGGAATGCTGTTGGAATTTTGAGCTGTGACTTGGGTGTTCAATTGTCACTGTAGATGAAGAAGAATATCACTAAGCATTTCTGCAGACCTCAGCTCCAGCAGAAGTTGGTACAAGTTTGAAGTGAAAAATTTGAACCAAAGAGTTTGCACCTTAAGTATTAAATGCATATAAGAGTTTATCATCTTAATAGTTATAGCATAAGAACAGACATATTGATTGATATATCGATGAAGATTGAGATATAAGTCCACACACAGCCACCTACTACAGATTTTTACTCAGAGTCTGTAAATAAAGAAGTGGAAAAGATGACATCTTCAATAACTGGTGCTGGTCAAACTGGATAGCTACATGTAAAATAATCAAGCTAGATCAGTATGTCTCACTGTGTATATAACTCCAAGGGCTTCAGCATAAGATCTGATACCATGAAACTAATAAAGGAAAACATAAGAGATATCTTTGAACTCATAGACACAGGAAAAATCTTTCTTAACAGTTCTGGTAGTATAGACATTAAGACCAACAACTGACAAAAGGGATCACCTGAAACTAAAAACTTCTATACAGCAAAGAATTTAATCATTCAAGTGAGATAACAATCTACAGCACAGGAAAAATATTTACATCTGAAAGAGAGCTAGTGTGCAGAATATAAAATGAAGTTTAAAAAAATCATAAATCAAGAAGACAGCCCAGTGAAAAGTAAGGGCAAGGAACTGAACAGAAAGTTCTCAAAAGATGAAATGCAAATGACTGATAAACATTTCTGTGCATATATACAAATATTCAACAACTGTAGCCATCAAGGAAATGCAAATCAAAACTGTACTGAGATTTCTCTTAGCCCAATAAGAATGTCTAAGACAAAAACAAAACAAAACAAAACAAAACAAAAGAAAAAATAACAAGTGCTGGAGTGCATATGAAGAAAGGGGAACACTTAGTCACTGCTGGTGGGAGTGCAAACTGTGGCAACCACTGTGCAAATCAGTGTGGAGGTTCTTCCAAAGACTAGAAATTGATCTATCACATGACCCAACTATACCACTGTATACCAACTCTGCCAACTCTACCCTAGAAAGCATCTACCCCAAGGACTCTGTAACCTACTGCAGAGACACTTGTTCATCTTAGTTCATTGCTGCTCTATTTACAATATTCAGAAATTGAAAACAACCTACTTGTTCACCAGCTGATTATGGATAATGAAAATGTGGCATTTTTGCATAGTGACTATTATTCAACTGTACAGGAAAACAAAACTATGAAATTAATAGGCAAATAGATAGAACTGGAAACAATCATCCTGAGTGAGCTAACGCAGATATAGACATCACTCTCTCTCTCATATATGGATGCTAGTTTTGAATCTTTAGATATATTTTGTTTTGTTTAGAATACACATAGAAGCTCATAAACTATGAAGGAGCCTTAAAGAGGGTTTGAAGAGAAGAGATATAGAATGAAGTTATATAAAGGTGGTAAGGGAAAGATGGAGCAGGATTGGTCAACTGAGGTGGGAGATAGGAGGTCAGGGTAGAGAAGGGAGAATAGGGAAGGGTAAATAACACCAAAGACTTTTTGAAAAAGTTATAAGAAATGTACTACTGTAGAATATTCCTATAAATATACACTTATACATAGAAAAAAGTTTAATTGGGGTCACTGTATAACACAGGGACAATACCCCTACTAGGCACCACAGGCTGATAAATAAAAAGATCCAGTGTGGGAATGAGCTTCTTGTTATGGGGTTGTTGGCCAGTGCAATCCTATAAGCTCCCAGACATTACAGGCTATCATCATTGCTCTTGGTTCCTCTCCTAAACCTGACAGCGAAATCTTATTGCTGGAGACACCACATACTTCAGTCGTAAGACATGGAGACGTCACACTAGTGCTGACCGGGGATTCTCATCCCTACTAGCTAGGTTTCACAGTGCTGAGAGGTACTAAGTGTGCTACTGGAGGAGGAAAGTAACCATTCATCTCCTAGAGCTACAGTAATGCTGGTTTGGCCAGACGTGTCAGGTACAACAGAGGCACAAATATTATAGGAACAATCAAATACTTTCTGCTTGGATTTAAGACACACTCCATAAGCTGGAATTCACGCCATATATATATATATATATATATATATATATGCATGCACACAGACCCACATACAGCTTAGATAGGCATTCCAAAAACAGCAATATTGAAAATTGGCTCCAGATTTTATTGTTCTGTTACTTTTAGATATTTTAGGAACAGATGGACTTTGTTCACTAAACAAACAAAATAAAAGATTAAAAAAAAAAACCCAAGCATGTTCTTTTCGATTTATTGCACAAGATTAAAAAAAAAAAAGACAGGGTTCTTTGCTAGGATTTAAAATAAATTATTAAAATGCTTTCAAGTTTGAGTTAATGCAATTAATCATAAGACCATCTGGAATGCTAAATGGCAGCTTTTAAACATTGTCTTTTTTCTTGAGTTAGATATTGCACCATCAGCTAAACCTTTGGTAAGGCTGGTTAACTGGTTAGACTGAGTGTGGAGAGGTTGGAATGCTGCAAGGTTTTTAGCATCCTAAATAACCACTGCTTCCCCATGTCTGTGTGGGCCCTAATATCTGGTGCCTGATAGATCGAATCCTTTTGGAATGTATTAACTTACCAAAACTCTAATTTCCCCTCACCAAAGCTCCGAAAACTGTCAGGCCACATCTGAGGCCCATAGTAGATGTTTCCCCACATTGCAGGAACTATTTATTAATGTATTTAAAAAGTGTCTTTATTTATGAGTTTCTTTGTTCTGCTGCTATGAAAACTTCATTGAACTGTTGACACCTTGGGACATGGACTGTGAGGCAACATAAATATCTATGCCTAGACTATGCTGTGGGAGCCAAACTTCTGCTATGACCTTGCTTGGAAAGGCTGTAGAAACTTTAGGAGACTGATGGGTCTTGCAGGTGGAAGTAGTGGGGGCCGACTATGAGGCTTTGTGGCCAGGCTCACATCCACTTCACTGTGTGTTTCCAGGCGTCAAGGCAATGTGCAGGCCAGTCTCATTATCCTCCTACCATGCCTACTTCACCATCATGAATTCTCTATGCTCTTAAACGCTAGAGCAAAATAGCCATTCATCCCTTAAGACACGTTTGTCAGCGCCTTGTGCTTGTATAGAGTGCTTTTCTCAGGGTATTTTGTCCCAACAAAGTAACTAATAGTCACCTATACTTTCTTCAATATTACCTTCTCAAAGTTATGCAGTTTTGAATTTTAAGCAGTAGACAGACTTATATCTATGTTTTGTAAAAAAAAAAATAGGTCTGTATCTAAGTTCATTTTCTTCTTTACAGTTCTTACATTCACTACAGTCCTATTTGTTGAAAATATTACCCTTTATTCCTTGAATTGTTCCTACTGCTTTTCAATGACAATTTGCGTGGTTCTATTTCTGTCCCATTGATATAATTTCTATTATACCATCAGTCCCACAGTGTCTTTATGTCTGTGGCTGTGTGATAAGTCTCCATGTCAGGTAATGTGAGTCCTCTGGCTTTATTTTTCAGTGTCCTGTGAACTCATCTTGGTATTTTGCCTCTCTGTAAACTTTAGAATTGGTTTGTCAATATCCATCAGAGAATTTGGTGGGATTTTAGGTGAAATTGTGTTGGATGAAGAGGTCATCTGGGGAAGAGCTCAGAGGCTGACAGTATTGAGTCTCCCACCTGTGAATACAGAGATCTATCTCACCATTGACTGAGTTCTTTCTCCTTTCCTAGTAATTTTAGCTATTCTTATAAATATTGTACATTTTTCCTTATACTGAGTCCTATGTGGTAGCTTTTTGGTGCTAATATAAATGATATAGTATCATTAATTTCAGTTTGGAATGTTCATTATTGATATACAGGAAGGCTATTTTATCTTAGACATTAGACTTGTGCTCTTTGACCTTTGTTGTGTGCAAGTGTGTAGGTGTGAGTATGTGTGTATGTGTGTGTTATGTAATGTGTGTGTACATGAGATTTATGTTTATGCATGTTGGGAAACAGTAGTTGGTTACCCATATGAATACAAGAGGTTGAAGTTGTGTATCTTCCTCATTTCCTATGCTATTATTTTAGGCATGGTTCCTCCCACCTAAGCCTGGATCTTGCTGGTTTTGGTAGACTGACTAGCCAGCAAGGCTCCATAATATACCCATTTTCTCCTATCTTTGCATTGGCTTTGCATATGGATGTTACCATGCCTGATTTTTTTAAATGTTGGAACTGTGGGATCCAAACTTGGGGTCTCATTTTTGAGCACCAAATGCTTTACCCACCAATATATATTCTTTTTCAATTCTGAAATCCTTCTTTGATCATGAACAATTTATGAGTTTACTTTTTGTATCTGTTATTGATTCTCTGAAAAGGTCAATCATGTTTTTTCTTAAAGGCAGCTTAGCTTCCTCCTTCTATCTATGTGTCTCTCTGTTTTCCTGTCCACGAGTCATGCAGACTTCCACTGATGTACACTGCAGGGTGAGAGCGAGTGTCCTTGCTCTGCTAGGCTCAGTCTTGAAAGAACAGCATCTATAGTGAGTGTGAAATCGACTACAGGTCATTGTAGACGTTTATCAGGTGTAAGAAGCTTCTTCTGTTCCAAGTGTGTTGGGAAGTGTTTTTGGTTTTAGATCCCTGATGGTTATGCACTTCTGTTAATTGCTTTTCAGTGTGACCTCTTGTCCTTCAGCTGATTAATGTGAAAGGTTACAGCAATGAATGTATGAATTGTTTTTAAGTTTTGAGATCTGATTCATATGTGTGCATATGTGCATGTGTGTGTTTGTGTGTGTATATGTGTATACACTTGTGTGTGTGCTTGTGTATGTACATGTGTGTGTCTTCCATTGGTGCTTGCTAATGCATGTGTGGTTGTTCTCACCTGTGGGTTTGTATGTCGTTAGAGTTTGACATTGTGACCTTTTCCTCAGTCACTTCTGCACTTCATTCTTTGTGACATATGAGCCTGGAGATGGCCATTTCAGCTAGACTATGTGACTAGGGAGGGTACACCTGACTCATGCTTTTCTTTTCTGTGATATATTACGTGGCTTCTGATAGGTTGGGAAGAAGAAATAGATGACAGTATTGACTCTTCTTACTTGTAATCTTAGCACAGCATGTCTCTGCCTTTGTGGATCTTTCTGGCCTTGGAGAGTGAATTTGTAAGTCTTCCTTCTGCTTTTAAGCTTTGGAACCAGTTGTTAAGCATGGGCATCATTTATAGCTTCAATGCTCAATAGAATTCATTGGTATAATCTGCTGGGAGATGTTGTGCTTTCAGCATTGGAGGGCCATTATTTACACAATTTATGTAATGGATAAAGACATATCTTTATTATTCACCACTTCCCTATGTGATTTTTGACAGAGTGTGTTTTTCGAGAAATTGAATGGCTTTTTCTATGCTTTTGAGTTCTGGACCAGGAGTCCTTAATAATCTTTTATTCTCCCTGATTCTGTCTTGTCTAGGGCAGTAGTAGACTTAGCTCTTTTAGCATTTCTGACAATAGTAATTGGTGCCTTTGATCATTTCATGGGGCTGTCCTAGATGAAATGAAAGGTTTGTTGTCTTATTATTCTTTTCAAAGACCCAACTTTGGACTCATTGATTTTTCTCTATTATTTATCTATGCTCTTGTTTTTCTTTTATTTTTCTGCCTGGTTTAGGTTTATCTTGTACACAGACATGCGCAAACATATACGCCACACATAAATACATGACTAGAGGAGAGAGAATGCCAGTGAAAGGATTCCTTCCCTTTAAATGGATGCTCATGAGTTCTTAGACCATGGGACTCTGACAAAGATTACTTCTATTAGTTTCTCTTCCTGTCAGTGCTGTGCTTCTATGT
>PVIU01034009.1:0-11794 GCA_004026605.1 Ondatra zibethicus | reverse complement strand
TCACATCAGAGCAATGGATTGAGCCCCCAAGGTGCAGTTGAAGAGCAGAAGGTGGGAGAAGATAAGAAAGGAAGTTAGGACCGTGAAGGGCTGGTCCACCTACTGAGACAGTGTGCCTGAACTAATGGGAGCGCACCAATCCAGCTGGACTGGGACTGAATGAGCATATGATCAAACCAGACTCTCTGAATGTGGCAGCAAAAGTTGGCGGATGGAGAACCCAACAACAATGCCACCAGGACCAATCTCTTCTGCATGTATTATCATTTTGGGAACCGAGTCTTTTTGAATGCACTCCTTCCAAGGCCGGTAGAGAGGGGGGTGGGCCTTGGACTTCCAACAGGGCAGGACACCATGCCCTCTTTCAAGGAAGAAGGGAGAGGGAGTAGGGGTGGGGGGGTAGCGGGAGGGGACCGGGAGAAGGGGAAGAAAGGAAAATATGTTATTTCTTTAATTATGTTTTTGAATGGAAAAAAATAAAACAATGTAAAAAAAAAAAAAAAAAAAACCAAGGATTCCATTTAGTGCTGCCAGTATGTACATGGGAGTAGGACCATCTCCTGGAACATAGGTAGCCCCTTAGGAGCCTCATCTTTGAAGAAAGCTGGCTCTCCCTTTCCCAACATCAGCTGTCAGGAGTTCTCAGCCGGGGCAGAGATTCTTGACCTCCTTCCATCTCAATGCTGGTAGTTTGTCTGATTTAATCATGTGTAGGTTGTATATACATAGTCACAGCTATGGTCAGCTCATGTGGTGCAATTGCCCTGCTGTGTTCAGAAAAGAGTTCCACTGTACAAACCCACTGTCTCTGTATCTTCAGATCTTTCTACCCCCTCCCATGACAATTCCTGAGCCTTGGGAGGAGGTGACTTCAGTCTACATAGTTTTCATCTTCTGCTTCTTATGGACCAAGCAAAGTGCTAGGTGAAAGGTTGTGTCAGATTGATTATACCATACTAATTATTCTCATGTTCAGTGGCAAAAAAAAGTCTAAAATGTCACATGCTTAAGTAGAAAATGTTCAGTAGTGAGTGGCCCTGAACCAGTCGCCCTCACATCTTCACTATTAGCAGGCCAGTGATCAGAATAGAGGTCACTGAGCATAGGTTCAAAACCATTGGTCATCACAGTATAGTCCCTACCAAAGGGTATAAAAAGCGAAGAATGCAGGGTACAACTTGTTCAGTTTGGCTCTCAAAGACCAGGTATTAAAATATAACTGGATAAGATGTATAAAAATATAAATAATAAATGTATAAAATATAAGTGTTTAATGTCATTCTCCTAAATTGACTGTGGAATGAATGTATTTGTAAAGAAGGAATCATGGATCTCAGGCTAAAGCTGTAGAAGAGGGAGGGAACTGAACTTTGCCCACAATTCGCCCCTAGCCATCAGATTTCTTCCATTACATCAAGTCTTGTTATGGCAGGTATGCTGAGGTACTAAATTGAACAGAGAAGGCCACCCAGAAAACTCGACCTGGGGAATGGGCATGGCAAGTCAGGACTTGACATCCTGTGCAGGGCTTAAGTCAGGAACAGTTGTCCAATCATAAAGGTGGGCAGGGTCAAGGGGTGAGATCTATTGCAGAGTTTGTAAGCTCGGGGCTGTGCTGAGGAAAACCAAAATTGGTCTCCCAGCTGCTGACTTACCTGCTGTCCTGACAGGAGACTTGGAGCCAACAGGTAAATACAGTGCCCCCTGGTGCGCGCTAGGGCTTTCCTGCCTTCACACTAGGGCTTTCGGACCTTCAGGTGGACTGGGTTCTGTCTATGCATCCGAGTTCGTGGAGGCTTTGTTTCTCGCGAATTCAGGGTTCAGTCCTGGGGGTTTCTCACTGTGGGAGGTCCAGTGGTCGGAGCTGTTCCGAGGAGGTACTGAAGGCTGGAAAGAGAGTTGGGGTGGGAAGGAAACGGCCTTCTAGGTTTGGTTTTGGCCCTCTGTCCCTTAAGCTGGGCACTGGGCAGTGATAAGTTATTTGTAAATGACACAATTCAGACAGATGACCCTGCCTGCCTGGCTGTTAAAAATGTGTGAATCCCAAATTTCCCCAGCTTTGAGATGGGTGCTGTTCACCTGTTAAAGGAGGGCCTTAGGATAACCTTGACTGAAAGGGTTTGAGAGGCCGAAGATTCGGAGATGGGGGGTGGGGTAGAGGGCTCTCTAGTCTACCCTGGTCACTAGATTGTGTCCTAACCCTTCTAAGATAGAACGAGGCACTTGCAGAAGAGCTCTGCCTTCTTATCTTTGGAAATAGTACTCAGCTCTATTTGGGGTTCCTCATTCTATGAAAGCTTTGAGTCTTGATCATGAATAGTGACTTTTCTTTTTCTTTTACACATTCACTAAGGTTACTTGTAATTGGCAATGGCTAGGTTAAACCCTTCCTTGTCTTATTGCAGTGTTCTAATATAGTGACTTTGGACATTCAATAGAAATTAGTACAGTGTTGTATGCCTCTCTTTTAGTGTGTGATGCTCACCATCATTCCCAAATCCCCTAAAAGTAACTGACTAAAAGGAGAAGATGCCCGTAGTCTCATTTTACCTTTGCTGGCATTTTAAAAGTCAGGCTTTTATTTTCCCCTGGGTTTCTAAAGTATCTTAGTTTCTGGAGCATCTTCATCTGCTGCCATTTGCTGCCACCAGAAATGGACTAATGCCTTGCAATCAGAGTTCTCTAAGAAAAACATGACTTTCTAAGATTGGTTGTTTCCTTGTTGAAAATTACCTTGCAAAGTATTCGATGATATTTTGAATTTTTATGAAGTTTTAACTGTTATTCTTAATCTGATCATAGTTCTAGTAGGTAACTTTTTGTTGCTGTTGTTCTTTCTTTCAGTCAATATGAGTGACAAACTGGATATGTCAGAAGTGGAAAGATTTGATAGATCAAAACTGAAGAAAACTATTACTGAAGAAAAGAATACCCTTCCATCGAAGGAAAGTAAGTCTTGGAGGTTTCTAGTTGAAAGGAACAGTGGTGAAAGTTGGCAGAGTCAGTTAAAAAACCTATGCTCTATTAAATTTTCCACAAAGTAAATAATAATATTTAGTGTCCTATTATACTTAACAGTTTAAAATAACCAATAGCTGATTTCGTTATTGGGGATATGTAAGTGTTCCTGCATTAATAGGAACCAGTAGTAGTAATAGTAGTAATAGGCACCAGTAGTATAAAGAAACAAAGTAATTTCTTGTTGAAAATTACAAAATTCACATTAAAATCAATCTTGTAAACTTTAATCACTAGGGAAAGCCCTATGTGTTGTTTTAATCATGTGGTGTTTTTCTGCATCTTCCATTTTGAGCCTGTGATCTTGTCCTGCTAATGAATTTTGCAGATGCTGCTCTTCTGATCTGTTCTGCCTAATGACAAATAAAATGGAATAAGTTCAGATCTTGAATACACTTGATGCTCCCAGACTCAGGGGATCATTGTTACTCCCTAGAGTTACATCTTACTGGAAATCTTCAAAAAAATTTTCACAAATGCAGTGCTATGCTTTTTATTACACCAACATTATTTGAGAGTTCCAAAACTAGATGAAACTGTTTTAAAGTTTCCTTATTGTATTGTGATAGATGTATTGGAAGGAAATGCTTCATTTACCTTTTTGTCTCAAATAATGACAACTGTATAAATCAAATGGAATGTGAAACCCATAGTTATTTAAACATAGTCATTTAATATCTATTTAAGATATTAAATCTTAATATTAATTTAATATTAAACTTTAATAGATATTAAAATGGTTGATGTGTACTGTCATATTAATTTGTGAGGCTTTGTGGGTGGTACCTTGGTATTCTGAATTTAAAGCATTATGATAACCATTTAAAGAATTAGCCCAGATTCTTTTTAATGGTGCTGGGTTTCAAACCCCAGGTCTTAGGTCATGCTAGGCAAGCACTGTACTACTGAGCTCGACCACACAGCCTGGCAACAAGGAACTCTAGGAAGAAACTAAACATATTAGAAAAGTCTCTCCTAACAATATTTTGATGTTTCTTTTTCCCTAGCTATCCAGCAGGAGAAAGATTATATTAAAAGATCATAAAATGAAGACCTCCTTTCAAGAGCAACTCCCACATTGCCTGGCAGTAATGGTTTTAGGATTGTAGAGATTTTGGGCAGTTACTGATGGAGTCTCACCTCTACTGCCTTGGCTGAAAGGTCACCATTTGCCAATGATCATTAAATTTGGTTGTAAACTGCCCACTGGTGTGTAATTGTGGTTTTTCACTTGCTACAAGACAAGCTGATTTTAACCTAGAATAGGGCCCTCAAATGCTTCATCATCTTTGTAAAGTTGTACTCACAACTATTTTCAGCTCCTCAAGTTTATCTTCATTTCTAATGTAACAAATATAACCACAAACCTCCTATGGTACATTCTTGGTATTCTAAGACATGAAATTACATAAGGGTACTTTTTCAATTAAAAATAAATGAAGAAAAACCTCTTGAGCAGATTACACATATCTGAAGTTTAAGGTAGTAATGACAACTAATGCCCTTATTTGGGAATGAAGAAATGGAACCATAGAACCTAATAGGATCTGTATAGGATGTGAAAAGATAACCTTGCTTTCTTGAAAGTATTTTTTCACCTTAATATAAACACCCAAACCTGGAGTTGGATGGGGAGGTGGCAGGAAACACTTGTGAAAACACACCATATTAAAGACAACAGGGTCTTCTACTGAGTGTACAATGAGATATTTAATATTGCTGATGACTTGCATTACTTATTCTCTCTTCTGGTCTTTGCATTGAATAGGGTTAACTCTCTTGCGAACTGAGCATTTTGATCCTCAGTGACATAAGTGCTACTGACTTAAATGTGTTCTCCCAGTTCCTATGCATATATTTTAGCTCCCAATATGCTTATACATGGTGGTAGGATCTTTTAAGAGTAGTTAAAGTTAAATAAGGTTCTAAGAGTGGCACTTTATAAAGAGAGAGGGGAAAGGAGGGAGGACGCACACACACACACAGACACACACACACACACACAGAGAGAGAGAGAGAGAGAGAGAGAGAGAGAGAGAGAGAGAGAGAGAGATCTTATAAGGATGCTGAGTCTAAAGGTGCCTATACAATGGAAATGCACATGTTCTGCATTCAATCCTGCTGGACCTTGGTCTGGACTTGCAACATCTAGACCCATGAGGCTTTACATTTCAGTTGTCTAGACCACCTAGTCTGTAGTGATTTTGTTAGAGCAGCTTGAACTGACTACTATAAACAAAGCATGGCACATCAAGTTGAAGTAGGATTGAGCTGCTTCCCCTGCATCAAGCCTGGGTAATGCAACCTAGCATGGGGGACAGGTTCCCAAAAGGCAGTTCAAGTCAGGGACATGTCCTGATCCCACTGCTCAAAGCTTCCACAAACAGACCAAGTTACACAACTGTCACCCACAGGTAGAGGGCCTAGGTCACTCCCATGCAGGCTCCCAAAGTGTTGGTCCATGAGCTTCGATTAGCTTGTGTCAGCTGTCTCTGTAGGTATCCCCATCATGGTCTTGACCCCTTTCCTCATATTATCTCTCTTTCCTGTCTTCGACTGGACTCTGGGAGCTCAGCCCAGTGCTTAGCTGTGCATCTCTACATCTGCTTCCATCAGTTACTGGATGAAGTTTCTATGGTGACATTTAAGAGAGTCAGCAATCTGATTACAGTAGATGGCCAGATCAGGCACCCACTCCACTGTTGCTAGGAATCTTAGCTGGGGTCATCCTTGTGGGAGTTTCTGGGAGTTTCAGCCTAGAGGTTGGTGAGATACAGGGTGTGAATCTTTGCCTGTGTTTGGTTTTTTAAGTTGACGATTTTTAACTTGAGTGATTTAAAATTTGAATCCAGAGCTGAGCAGAAAATGCATTTCTTGCCCTTCGTATGAAATTATGGGAAGGGCAAGTAACTAAGGAAACTAAGGTTTCTTGGTTTTACTCTTCTCCTCATTTAAATACCAATATTCATGTTGTTTTTTTCTAGTACAATATGATTAAATCTTTATGTATTATTAGTTCTTTGAGACTTCTTTACATGTTTGAGAAGTTCTCTTAAGCCAAGCAAGTTGACAATAGAAAATGACCATCACATTTATCTCTTAGATTAATCTGATGATGATATAGGTACTTTGCCCTTGTAAATTCAGGATAGAAATAAGAGCATTCATCTCGGAAGGCAGAGGCAGGCAGATCTCTGTGAGTTTGAGCCCAGCCTGGTCTAAAAAAGCTAGTTCCAGGACAGGCTCCAAATCCACAGAGAAACCCTGTCTCGACAAACAAAAAAGAAAGAGGAGCATTCATTAATATACCAAACAGTGGGTACATTAATTGATACATAACAGGACTGATAGAGATAAGACTGAACGAGAGTGAAAAAAAGTAATAGAGTTGAAGGATGGATGTGAATCTGAGAAAGTGTGATGATTTGCTTCAGTGGTTGGTTGGTCAGTGAGCAGTTGTAATCTATTGGTGTGGTTCACTGAAAAGCAAATCATGGGAAAGCATTAATGCTTTGTGATTTTTAAAATGCTTATATTGGTCCTGTAGGGTAATGGGGGTGAGAAACACAGTGTATGAACAGTATGCAGAGGCATGAAATGATAACTGAAGGTGGAGCAGGTTGTTAAGGTTAGAGTAATTGTATCTTCAGCCAGCTAGTATATCTTCATTTTTTTAATCTGAGAATTCCTGACATGGACACATTCCGGTAAAGATTCTAGGACAAGTAGCTGGAAGGATCCAGGGTTGTCAGTGAGGTAGCTGACAAATAGTGAAGACTGAAAGAAGATTCTAAGAAGCCATGCTCACTATCCAAAGAAGCCGAACTTTCATAGACAAATGACCTAGGGGACTACTGAGGGCACAGTGTCTTTGAGACTGCAGCAAGCTTTAGGCCAATAGTTCTAAAGATGTAAATAAAAGGGAATAAAGTTTCAGTTATGAAGGATGGATGAATCTAGAGATTATATATGTTACAGGTACAGCATTAATAATGTATTTTAAACTGAAAATTTTCTAAGGAAATAAAATTTTCATTGTATATATATGCATATATACATATATGAAATATAACTATAAAAATACAGACATGCTAAATTGCTTACCTGGTATAAATAGTTTACAGAATCTATGACTGATAAATCTTTATTTTGTATAACTTGAATTTGTTCAATTAAGAAAACATTTCATTTGTCTCAACAACCCTCCTAATACAAAATAGAACAACTTTTTATAAACAGACTGATATAACCAACTAAATAGTTAAAAAATCTTAGGTGTATCTTGAAAATAGGTCAAAATTTTATTTTAGAAAGCTTATAATGAAATTCATTTCTGCTCAATACAATGGAAGTCCAATTTTAAAGCCATACATCAGTTGAAATGGATATCTAGCTTAGCCAATTCCATCTCTTTACACTTGGCTATTGAGGCTGTGTATTCACCAATATTTATTTTCATGGATAATAACAATGATGATCCTGGCAAGTTCACTGTTACACAGCTGCATCTTTTTAAAAGAAAATTGTTCTTGTAGTCTTCTTTATGTGGATAATCTTCTAACCTTTGCTAAATCACCTATTTTACTCTATACAAAAAGGAACACAATAGATTACATATTTCCAGGCAAAAATGAACGTTAATTTAAAATATTGATGGATAGTTGCAAAAAATTTAATTATGAAGGAAAATATACAGCAATATAAATAGTGAATTATTGTATGAGTAACTTTTCTGTCTGTTCTCTACTGACCAACAACTAAATTATTAAATTTAAAAGTCTCAAAATGTTTTGAAATATTCTAATTTATATGAATTTATTGAATCTTATTAATAAGTCATCTGTATTGTAGAAGCATAGATACTCAATTTTTGGTAAATCATATAAAGGCCTATGATGGAAAATTTCAATTGTGCTTCTTGTACTTTATATATAAATTGCCTCATGAGTAATTCAACATAAATCAAAATAATATTTTTCAGTCTACAATAAAAATTATATATATATGTATGTATATATAAAGGCATAAGTCATAAAACAATCCCACACCAGGATGAAATTGTAATTAATAAAATGGTTATTTATTTAAAGGGAAAAAACTTGTAGATCACTGTCCCAGACAACAGCCCTCTGCGAAATCAGGAATGAAGTCTAACAGCCAGAGGTCAGTAGCAAGAGAGAGAGCACACAGCTGTCGCTGCTTTTTTAAAACTAAAGACACCACACTCCAGTGGGCTGGTATCTTAAAGGCTATTGGCTGAAGGAGTGGAAGTAGCTCCCACAGCACCTCCCCCTTTTGTTTAAGTAAGAGAGTTCAAAACCCAATACAAAACAATATACATTAGGAACAGATATCAAGTAGAAGATAAACAATGAAGTCAATTCTGTGTCATCTGGTATAAATTCAGCGGTATAAATTCAGCTGTTTCAATATGCAAGATAACTCTTTCTGCATATTGTGAATCTGTAACTATATTAAGAGGTTCTTTAAAATCCCTTAGCACCATAAGAATGGCATATAATTCTGCCTTCTGGGCAGAATTATAAGGGCTTTGTTCTTACTCAATTCTTCTGATTTGTAACCTGCTTTCCCTGATTTATTTGCATCAGTATAAAATGTATGGGCTCCAGTTATTGGAGCATCATGTACGATTTGAGCAAGAATCCAAGAAGTTCTCTTTATAAGGTTAAGCCTATCGCTTTTGGGATAGTTACTATTAATTTCTTCCAAAAAATAGCACAAGCTCTTTGCCATGGTTCATTGTCTTCCCATAACTTTTTTATCTCATCAGTAGTAAAAGACACTGTAATTTCTGCTGGGTCTATACCTGCTAGTTGACGAAGTCTCAGTTTACCTTTTATAATTAATTCAGAGACTTTTTCCACATAGGTTTTTTTAATTTTTTACTTGGTTTATGTGATATAAATATCCATTCTAAAATAATATCTTCCCTCTGCGTTAAAATCCCTGTAGGAGAAATTCTGGAAGGCAATATGACTAGGATACATTTAAAATTTGAGTTTTCCCTTTCCACATGTGCCTCTTGTAATTTTTCCTCAACCATCGTCAGTTCCTTTTCTGCTTCAGAAGTTAATTCTCTGGGACTATTCAAATCTTTATCACCATCTAAGATTTTGTTTAAATGAACTATTAGATCAGGTGTTATCCCAACAGCTGGTCGTAGACAGGAAATATCTCCTAACAATCTTTGAAAGTCGTTAAGAGTCTGTAACTGGTCTCTCCTACTTTGTGCCTTTTGTGTTCTAATTTTCTGTAAGCCTATTCTGTAACCTAGATAATTAACAGAATCTCCTCTTTGAATCTTTTCAGGAGCAATTTGTAATCCCCATTTAGGCAAGACTTCCTTTACTTCTTCAAACATCCTTTCTAAAGTATCTTTATTTAAATCAGACAACAAAATGTCATCCATGTCATGGTAAATTATATACTTAGGAAATTGTTTATGAATTATTTCCAATATCTGATTTACAAAATATTGTCACAATGTGAGACTATTGAGCATACCCTGTGGGAGGATAGTCCATTGATATTTCTTAGTAGGCTGAAAATTATTATAAGTAGACACTGTGAAGGCAAATTTTTCTCTATCCTTTCCTTGTAAAGATATAGTGAAAAAACAATCTTTCAAATCAATAACTATAAGAGGCCATCCTTTTGATAATAAAGAAGGCAATGGAATTCCAGATTGTAAAGGACCCATAGGTTGAATTACCTTGTTGACAGCTCTTAGATCTGTCACCATTCTCCATTTACCAGATTTCCTTTTTACAACAAACACAGGAGAATTCCAAGGGCTGGTTGATTCTTCAATATGGTGAGCTTCTAGTTTCTCTTGTATCAGCTGTTCCAAAGCCTGTAATTTATCTTCAGCTAGAGGCCTCTGCTTGATTCATATTGGCTTCTCAGTTAACCATTTTAAAGGTAAGTCTGTTGGTACCTCTAAATGTTTGCTAGTTGCTATATGTTCTTGTACAGCCTGAATAGATGGTGACCTTTTACAACAATACCTCATTATATCCTTCCCAGAATTATGAGTTCCTGGGACTACAGGAATATTAATCTGAGTTTTCCATTGCTATAGCAGGTCATGGCCCTATAAATTTATTGCTATATTGGCTATATATGGCCTTAGTCTTCCTATTTTCCCTTCAGGTCCTATGCATTCAACCCATCTCGTGATTTGTTTTCCACGAGATAGGGTTCCAATTCCCAGAAACTGAACATCTACCTCTTGAAAAGGCCAATTCGGATACCAAGATTCTGGAGTAATGATGCTTACATCCACACCCGTGTCTAATAAGCCTTCAATAAAGATGCCATTTATATGGACTCTTAGCTTTGGTCTTTGATCATTAATAGCAGTCTGCCAAAATATATGTTTACTCTGTTCTATTGGATCTTTTGACTCATCCTCCACATTGAAGCCATTATTTAGACCTGTATTGCTTTTTACAGCAGGCATTGTATTTTTTTAATTTTCTTGGTGAGACACGTTTTCCACTGGAACTGGGAATGACTGGGCCGCTTTTGGCTTGGGGGCCTGCGCAAGGCCCTTCAAGGGGTTTCCCGATGGTATTGGGTTGTTTTGTCTGTCTGTTGTTGACCTGCATTCATTGGTCCAATGTCGGCCTTTACCACACCTCCTACATATACCTGAAGGCCGAGGTCTCCTATTTTTGTCATTGCCAGAGGAGATATACCTAGAAATTCCTTGACTGCAGTTCCTTTTTAGATGCCCTAATTTACCACAATTAAAATATTTGGCAGGTTGATGTCTTCTCATTGCTTTGGAAATTGCTTCACCTACCCAAGATTCGTCATTATAGCCAAACGTCTAAACATTTGTCGTATGCTGAATCCATTCATCCATAGGTGCTGATCTAGACCTTAAAGGCCCAATTGCCACGGACCAGCTAAGGGGAGCCCCACAGACCGTGGGAAAATCAGGGTCTTGGTTCCAGGAAGGCACAAGTTAGGTGAATGACAGAAAGACACAGCACACAAGGGAGTGGTTTGAATCTGCTGCAACTTTACTGAATTCATGTTGTCATTATATAGTATTCAAAGAACAAGCTAGAATGTCATGTATCATTACTTGGCACAGTATGAAAGCTTCTTTTAGTCACATCAGAGATGAGCAGGTGTTAGACATAACACATCCTTAGAAGGGGAACTTTTGTCCTTGGGAACATAAACTTCAAACAAGTGGTTTCATTTTATTTAGGAGTAGAAAGTTTCTGTCTCATATTTGCTATCATGACCCTTCTTTTTTCTCACCCTTTCTTTATTTCATCTAGTGACCAAATATGCCTAATCAGTTCTCTGCACCTGCTGTAATATACTTCTTTGTACTTTCTTATGTAGTAAACACCATGGGGGTTGGAATCTAGCAAGCCTATCCAAAAATAGTAGAGCTAAATAATTCTGCTTTTGTCCCTCAAATATCATATACTTATGACTATCATCCTCATATCTTCTTGTGTATAGAATGGGGTCATCTGGTGACTCAGTTGTACTCCTGGGTAGTTCCCACCCTATTTTCTTTATTCCCAGAATGGGGGTTTCCTAACAACATCTGGATCTTAACCTATGTTTTCCCCAAATCATCAGTCCAATTTAGGAAAAATTCTCGCTGCTGTAACTTATCCATAATATCCCCCCACTGATCTCTTTTGCTTACAACCAGAATTTGCACAAGGACTTGAAACACTGGAGGCACCTTGAGCACTGTTTTAGTATCATTATCAGAATTATC
>PVIU01034008.1:0-11803 GCA_004026605.1 Ondatra zibethicus | reverse complement strand
CGCCACCTGGTGTCCACGTGAGAGCTGCAGGAATAGAACAAGGTGTGGGTGGCTGGCCTTCTACCCCATCCCATGACTGGGAGGGGTACCACGTGATGCCATAGTGCGGACCCTGCGAGGCTGACCACCAAGGCCTGCCTCCTGCCCCAGCCACAGGCAGAGGGATATGCCACACTGGACTTCAGGTTTGACATTTCTTACACTTCAGGTTGCCATGCCGGATCTCCTGGATTCCTGACTTAGGCTATCCGACCTATTCTATGACAACACCCCAGGCTCAAGTCCACTCAGCCATGTCTGAATGGGTGGCCTAGGGTAACCAGAGACATATGTCTCCCCTGGCTATGAAATTTAGGAAATAACAGTGAGGGATTGAAGAGGGGAAGGGTCAGTGGATTCATAGACATAAAGGACTCATGCTAGGAAGACAGCATGGTGGTTGAAAGGCTCTTCTGACTCGCAGAAAGTCAATACCCTCTCTGGCCCTCAGTTCAAGAGCATTGCTAGTCCCCAAATTGACAGTCATCATATGCTCGTCTTCATTGGCAGGCACACGCCAGCCCTTGGGACTTTCTCTTGAGTGGACACCCATGTGGTCACCTAGGCTGACATCTGTTGTAATAGACCATCTCTCATGGCATAACAAGACATGCGTAAACAGAATTTGCACCCAACTAGAGCCTAGCAACCTTTACCTGAGTGTCCCATCCATGCCCTAGCATCCTGTACCTATCTCTATTCAGTTGAGGCTGGTTCTTTTCCATCTGTGGCTCTCAGGGATGGTGTCCCAGCTGCAATGGATGCCCAGATCCCTCCATGCAGCTTTCTGGTCCTGGATAGAGCCCAGGTATAGCCAGACCTTGAGAGACACCATAGGTCCCTGAGCAGCTCTAGCTTGGCGACTGTCTTTCATCTTAATCAGCTTTATAGCATTGGTTGACCACAGGCAGGAGCCTGGCTAGGGCTGACCCCAGACTGTCAGCATTCTGTGTCCCATGGAGAAGGATACACAGTGCATGAGCCACCCGGCTGCTATGGCAGGATAGAGATGCCACCCGGCCGCTGTGGCAGGATGAAAATGCCACCCGGCTGCTGTGAAAGGATGGAGATGCCACCTGGCTACTGTGGCAGGATGTAGATGGCACCAGCTGCTATGGCAGGATGGAGATCCCATGATATCTCATGGGGTTAATCAGACATGGAGTCTAGCCCCCCCTCCAGCTCAGGTCACCTCATGAGAGTCAACTAAGGGGTCCAGGGCTCCAGCACCTCCTCGTAGGACCCAGGAGTCTCTGTGTCTCCCATCAGCCACCTGGCTTACCGGGAAAACAAGGCATATCTGCCCTTCACAGTGAACAAAATTCAGGACTTTCATCAAAAGCTCAGGGCTGATGAAGTGACTAAGATGACAATTACAACAGGTAACTACTTTCCTGGCTATAGGGCAGAACCCAGGGCCTGGGGTCCTAGTGGGAACTGGAGCCATAGCGGGATGCAGTCACTCTCCCAAGAGGCACTTGTAGCCCACAGAGAAAAAAAAAACTATTGGGCTCTTTCCCCATCATCTGAACTGGCTGTCAGAAACTAAGGTCAGCCTGCAGTGCAAAGCCAGGCAGGGATGGATAAGAAACCCTTGGACCAAAGACACAGGGCCGGGTGTGACATAGGTTCTCAGGACTGAGTCATTCATAAACACCAGCCACCAGGAGAAAAGAACCCTCTCCCTGGGCTGGCAAGCCCTGACCCCAAATTTCTGGGGAAAGAAATAACTGCAGGCAAAGGTCTCCCCTGTTTCTCAGAAGCATAGCCAGGCAGCTTAAGATAGCGGCATGGGTTTTAACATTGATATTCTTGGGCTTCAGGTTCACCAGGAGGATAGTACCCAAAAGAGGAGGTGAAGGGGTGTGTGGCATATCACCCTTGTTTGAAATGGCTAGAAAGACAACCACCACTAAAGCATGCCCCCATGGAGGCCAGAGTCCTGGGGAGACACAGCAGTGGGTCCCATGAATGTGACTGGTCTGTATGCATCTAGCTAGAGCGACGCCAAGATCCACGAATTCATTTGTGAAAAGGGAGCAATCTTCACCCTTTGTTCAGAGAACAAAGGGTGCTTGCTGCAGGCTCAGAAGGCACGTCGGTGATGATGGAAAAGCCTGCGTGTGTGCAGGACCCAGGAGACAGGAGAGAGGGAGAGGCGGGATGTTGGTTTGCTCTCTGCCCAGTGTGTATATCCACAAAGAATTCCTCCACTTCCTTATGCCTCTTCCATCTGGTCCTTGGACTCCTGTGGTGTCCCCTGTCCATAAGGAGGCCAGAACCTAGGCTATGGTACACTTCAACCTTGTAGCCAGAGTTGCCCAAGCTGGCCATCCTCAGCCCTTTGCTTCATTTGGGGCCTTCTAGAGTGGAGACTTCCCTCTGCCCCATCTGTCCTGTCTCTGCACTTATAGCCACCAAGCCTATCCTTGCCCTTGGAGAAAGAACCCCATTCTGAAGGCAGCCTCCTCCTGAAATAGGATCCCAAAGGAGGCAGGCAGCTTCCCTCTGCAGAGAGCTCCTGCCTCTCCCCACATACAGAGAGCTCCTGCCCCCACCCCCACAGCTCAGAGCAGCTGATTCTTAGTGACGATTCTAGAATAATACCAGCACCATCCATGTCTCTATTTCAACTGTGGCATCGTGGGTCTGGCTAGCGGAGCTGATATCAGGGAGTCAGAAGGGGGACCCCAGAGTAAGGAACCAGGGCAGGGCTCCCCAGAGGTACCTAGCAGCCTTGTGCACACTTCCCCTTCATCTCCTGTGTCCCAGGTGCCCTCCTCTCTCCTTCCCTCCCTCGCCCTCCTAAGAGCAGTTTGCACAGTTTTCTCTCTTGTTACTCCTAGGCTCACTTCCATGACCCATGCGACCCAGGAGCCTCCCCAGAGCCTGAAGGGAAAGAGGCCTGGCAGAGAGTGGCCAACAGGAGGCTGCCATGGGGAGAGAATGAGACAGAGGGAGACAGGATGGGGGCCAGAAATGAACCTGAAGGGGGAGGTAATGGAGGGACAGGACAGGAAGCAGGGAAGTGAGGAAGAGGGAGTCTGCTCTGAGACCTCCAGCCTGCACAGGTGACACTGGCATCCGGTATCCCCTTCAGTCACTCTCCCCGCTTAATTACTGAGGCAAGGTCTTTTGCTGAAGCCAGAGCCGTATGGGTTAGCCTAGTTAGCCAGCTTGCACCAGGGATTCACCTAAGCCCATCCCATTTTTCTTTGGGTGGCTAGGGACCTAAACTCTAGTCCCCACTTGCATGGTAAATACTTTATTCACTGAGCCACTTCCAACACTGACATTTTAATGCAAAAAGTCCACAGTCCCGGTGGGAGTGGCTAGACCCACCCCTCATCCTCCTTTCTCTACCCCAATCTGACATGAGGCCTCACAACAGGACATCCCTAAGACCCTCATGCTCAGAGCTCATTCTGGGCCAGGCATGGGGTTCAGGGGATGGGGACTCAGGGCTGGGCATTAGGGAATGATGGCTGGTTCAGAGACTGACCCCTCAACTGAGTGTTTGGGGTTAGGGACTCAAGGCAGGGTGCTGAGGCTGGGTTCTCAGACTGGATGGTGCCCACTCCTTCCCCTTATGCTATCTGCAGTGGGCCTCCAGGAGCAAGCCTCCCATGCCCCTCCCTGCTGCAGATGGTAGAGCTGAGCTCAGCAGACCCACACAGCACATGGCAAGGAGGAACCCAGTGTACCCCAGTAGCTGGCGCAGTTGACTTACAGTATTTACTGGAGGCTGCCTGGCTTGCATAGGCTGGATGTCCTGCAGAAGGAGTCTGCTTGTGCCCAGGCCTCATATACTCCTCCAGCCCCAAGAAACACCCATGTGACCCTGGCTATACCACATTCCTGGGACCAGAGGAAGCGGCTCACACAGTGGTCACACCAGTCTCATCACTCCTTGCTTTCACACCTACATACGGGCCCCCTTCATGGCTATATATGACTGCCCTTATCTTGGATCCAGGCTAGAGATGGTGCAATGGCCACGAGTGGGAAAGGGTTTCACGACAGCACCCCACACAGCACACCCAACGCCAGCTTCAGGACAGCATTGTGTACACTGGCTGTGCCCGTTCTTTCCCATCGTGGCCAGATTTAGAAATGCAAAAACAAAACAAAACCAAAAAAAGACAAAACGTGGTGTTGGTTTCAGGGCTGGATCCCTCTGAGTCAGCGACCACAAACTCAATGCCCTTGAAGTGCCCAGAGAGACTGCAGGAGGTCAGCTGAGGCTCCCACCAGGCAGAGCATGCGGGGCCACTCTGCCCAAAGAGCCCCTTGGAGCAACCAGGTCATTCTCCCCATTAAGCAGGAATGAAAAGTATTGCCGTCTTCAGCACAGACTGAAGGTGAGTGACTACTGACCATGGCCGGGAAAATGATGGAGACCAGGACTCTATTCCCTCCAGTATCACTTCTGGATAAATTTAGCTCTTTTTCTCTTTAATTAAATTTAATTAATTTTTCCATTTAATCCGTGGGGGGGTATGTGTGTGCACATGTGTGTGTGTGTGAAAGGTACATGTGTATGGTGCATGTGCACAGGAATGCTTACATGTGGAGGCCTGAGCTTGGTGTCAGAAATCTTCCTCCACCCCTCTTCCACCTTATTCATTGAGGCAGGGTCTCTCAATCAAACCCAGAGCTTTCCCAAATGGCTAGTCTAGCTAGTTAGCCAGCTTGCTCTGGTGAGCCCATCTCTACCTTCAAAGGTTGGAATTACATGAAAATCCATGCAACAGTTAAGTGTAATTCTGGGAACAAACGCTACTGTTCATGCTTGCAAGGCAGGCGCTTTAATCAGTAAGCCTTCTCCCAAGCCCTGTTTTACTTTTCTGAAAACAAGAAATCGAGACTTTCGGGTAAAGTATCTGAGCACGAGCTTCTGATGCGATAGCCAAGCCTTCCACCTTTTAAACTTCATCAATACTTAAATGGCCAAGGCCGGCCTCAGACACATTCTTGGTGTCTCCTGGGGCATCATCCCAGAGCATCCCTCCTAACAGTGGTCCACCAGTCTAAGTTACTACTCAGGGACGCCTCACTGTCTGTTAAGATTGCACGGAAAGGCCACGCTCACTTGCCCAGGAAGAAGTCAGAAGCCTCCAGAAGTGAATGCCTAGGAAGAAACCAGGTGTGGAGAAGGCCTGGAGAGACCTCAGAGAGTAAAAGAGATGGGGACACAATGGGACAAGAACGTCCAAGGGCAGGCTTGAACCACAAACTCAAAGGCCATGAGGGCAAATTTAGGTGCCCAGGAAGAAGCTGGCTTGGTATCAAGGAGATAAGGTCATTTGTGGCACCTTTTGAATTCTGTAAGTGTGCCCCAGGCTTGGCCTCACTTGTGAGTTCTGCCTTAATTTCGTTAATGTTCATGAACTGTTCCTTTTAAACAGGGATAATTTTAAACCATTTTCAAATCAACCTTTCCTAGCAGTGAATAGATGTGAATTTTCTCCCACGAAGACACCCACAGGCTGTCTAAATTTGGTGTCACCAATACTGACTAGTGACAGATTTATGATATAAATGAGTCTGGATTTCCTTCTTCTTCTGTTTTTTTCTCCTTTTTGACTTTGAAGATTGGACCTCTCTTGGGATAAATGCCAGGCATGAGAGTACACATCCCTTTGTTCTGCTCAGCAGACCCTCCTGGGTAGGCTAAAGAAAAGCAGAATGTCCCTCAGTTCAGTGGTCTAGCATGTGGAGGACCCAGAGGAGGAAGCTGTCTACCCTGGTGTCATTTGAAATGTCCCCAACAGTGTGTGAAAGCTCCTGTCTCCCTCAGTGAGTCTAGGGGTGCACTTGCACCTTCCCTCTGAGTGGTCTTTGGGGACATTCAGGTTCCCAGCCAGCACACTGGTTGCTCACTTGCTTAACAACCACAAAGAAGGAAGGAACATCCCTGGCCAAGGCACCTTCTTTGCTCGTCTTGGTGTGTGTTTGTTGGAAGCCGTTGGCTCATTTCCTACAACTCTAGAGCATCTTCCCAGGGCAGTTCACAGCTTCCCACTGATCTCCCCTCCAGGCCTGTGGTCTGTGTCCAATGTCCCATCATGCTCCCTTAATCAATGTAGGTTTCCATGTGAACCACATGTCAGACTCCTCAGCTTGCTCTTCAAAGACAGTAATGTGTCCGGCCACCTCCCAGATATGAGATCAGTTTGTAGACAGTCTAGATCTGTTCCGAGAGCGGCGACAGCTGCTGCAACCTAAGAGCCAGGCAGCAGCTACGTGGCACTCACCTGCAGTGGGACCACTTGCATGAGGATGGCAAAGTTGGTGAGATGTGTACAGAGGCACACTGAGTGGGTGAGGTTTCCCTCTGTGAGCGCACAGCCCTGACTTGACCAGACGCCTTCCCCGGAACTGAGGACACAATGGACAGGCATGATTAGTGGGAACAATGGCACTCCACAGCCCCACAGGCTCAACAACTCACTGGCTAACTCTGATGCCAGGGTGCAAAGTGTCTTCGGGTATTAAAACTGGGAAGTGGCTGGCTCTAGTGAGACCACAGAAAGATCTCTTCTGAGACAGAGAGAGCCTGGGACCACTGCCTCAGCTTGGTTCACTGGGGAAGCACCTAGACCCCTCCCACCCTGGAAAGAAATGTGTGTGGCTCAGAGTCCAGCTTGGGAACCCAAACACTCGGGGAATCATGAATGATCTAAGAAAATGCACTGCAGTTCTTAAGCGCATGTTCGGGGACAGATATGTAAAACATAAGGTGTATATAAGTAATATAAAATAACTAACACGCAGTGCCTACAAATACATGATGTGGTATGTATAAACATGAAACTCCTACATAACATTTTAGAAACCTCAAGGCTGGAGATATGGTTCAGTGGTCAACGTTACTCGCTGTGCAATGATGAAAACCTACATTTGATTCCCAACACCTGTGTAGAAGCTGGGCATGGTCCTATGTGGAAGCAGGGGGATTGCTGGGATTTCCAGTCCAGCCAATAAGAACACAAGCGCAAGATTCAAGGAGAGACCCTGACTCACAGGCTAAGCTGGGGAAGTATAGAAGGCACTTGATGGCCTCCTCTGAGCATGACATATGCGTGGGCATGTGCAGCCACACACACACACACACACACACACACACATGCACTCTGCATGCACACACATTATTGTCACTTAAAATTTTATCTTAAGGATTTTATTTTATAGTGTGTGTGTATGTTGAGGGCTGCAGAGGCCAGAAGAGGGCATCAGATCTCCTGGAACTGGAGTTACAGGTGGTTGTGAGCTGCCATGTGTGTGCTGGGAATTGAACTCAGGTCCTCTGGTAAGCAGTCTGTGCTCTTTACCACTGAGCCATCTCTCCAACCCCCAAGAACTTATTCTAAAAATAACCCTTGGCCAGTGTCTATCATTACACACAAAACACAGAAACAACACGCACAACATCATAATGGTATGCGGGAGGCAGCAGCTACCTGGTTTCTGCAAATGCACACGTAAATGAATGCAAATTACTGAGGAACTGACAGCCTCCTCACAGTGGTCTCCAAACACCGGGGGAGGAGGTCGGGGCGGGGAGGCTGGGGTCAAAGAGAATGTTTGCTTTTCTGAAATGTTCAAGTCTCTAATTGCTGCTGGAGCTATGATTTCTTCTCACAGTGACACCCAGGCCAGTATGCACTGATGCCAGCCGGTTAATCTTTGCAGCGAGTGTGTTGGCCACTGTCATTTTCTCGTGTGCACTTCTCTGCCCTTTCAAATGACAAACAGGTATCTTGGTTCACAAAGACAAACCTGCACCTCAGCTTGAGGCAGGAGCCCTCAGTCTACCAAGCTGAAGGAGTCTGAGGCTCAGACTGTCTCTGATTTACATTCTGCTACAGTTCCTACTTCTACCCCGAGGGGGTAGGCACTTGGAGTGAGGTAATCCATGCCCCCATCTTGCACCCCTGACGATAGCCATGGACACCTAGCTATAGCAGTTTTATATTCCAAAGAGGCCTGTAGTCCTTGCAATAGTAACCCTGCTTGGGGGGGGGGGCGGTCTGAGAGTGTGGGAAAGGGGCCGCGGTGTGGGCACTGCACCTGGTAACTGAGATGCAGGGAACAGCAGCTTCCCCGGGTGGTTTTCATGATGAATGAGCCACCTCTTGCTGGAGGTCGGAGGCAACCAGCAGAAAGTAAAGCCTGGGCCAATGGAACCACGTGTGGAGAAACCAGATCCCTATCAACAAGGGCAGAATACAAAGGAGTCGTGGGCCCCTCCCCCACCCCATTTTTGGATCTAACTTTCCCAGGACCTGGGAAAGGACTGCCATACAGGCGACTGTGTTTTTTGTGGCTACTTTGTATGCCTACTTAATGCGAGGATGCCACATTTCCATTTGAGGTGACCCTGAGAATTAACAGGGGTGGAAACAGTCAGGAGGGTGGACGTGGCCCTTGGCTCTAGTGAAGGGGGCACAGACCATCCATGAAAGTCATGTCCTGAAACAGAACCCTGAAGGTGTGACTTTGCCATAATCAGCCAGGGAAGCTGAGTTCTGGGAGGTGTTACCTCTGGATGGGATGGAAATCTATTCCCCAGGGAGGTGGTGGGGACGAGCAGGAAGCTTCCCAGCTGTGCACAAATAAATCAGCCCAGAAGACAGCTGAGCCATTTCAGATAGCATCAAAAAACATGCACAGCCTGTGACCTGGGACATCCATGTTGTGGCAGCAATATGGTCACTCAGGTACATAAATACAATATGATGTATATAAATACCGTAAAAGAAGCAGGCATCAATAGAGGCGGAACCCAAAAGAAAATGGTGTGGAACAATGGAACTAAAACACTTCCGTATATTTCCTATGAATGCAAGTGTACATGACACATAAATTATTTCAAAACATGTGCATAAACTCAGGGTAAGATGTAAAAGAAATTAAAAGAGCTATTTGGCTTTTTTTTTTTTAAAAAAAATAAGGTTTTGCCTTTAAAAATGAAAAGAATGATATTTTGAAGCCCAGACGTGGTGGTACGCGCCTGTAATCTTAACACTTGGGAGGCTAAGGCAGGAGGCTTGCTGTGAGTTTGAGGCCAGTCTGGGCTAGACAGTACATTTTAAGCTAGTTGGTAAAGTGAGACCCATCTCAAACAAATGGAAAGAGGAATGTGGATATATTAGGGGGTGGGGGAGGGGTTCGGTGGCAGAGCACGTGCCTAGCATGAACAGCTCTGGGTTCCATCCTGGGTCCCACAAACGAAATAAGTAAAAGCATATATTCATAAATATTCAGTATATACCAAGGGAGTCGCTGTATAATTTCTTAGAGTATTAATCTTTTCCAAAAAGGGACCTATGTCTCCTGGCAGAATGGCTCCTCAGCCAGTAAAAGCATTTTGCTCTCAAAGCTGAGGACCTGAGTTCAATTGATCTCTGGGACACACAGGATAGAACGAGAGAGCTGGCTTGGGCTGCAGGTCATCCTCTGATCACCCGCCACACACTCTGGAGCGATTGTAGCTACACCCAACTACACGTGTATGCACAGAAATAAGTATGTTTAAGATTATAAATAATAAAAAAAAACAAAATTAGAAAATGTAGCCCAGAATTCTAAGACCAGGGAAGATATCTTTTAAAACTGAAAGAGAACTTGTTCTCAGACGAGCGATAACTGAATTTATTTCCAGCAGGCTCGCAATACAGGGAAGGTTAAAGGGACATTACCCCAGACAGAAACGTGGCTCTGCACAATGGCATAAAAATAGCTAGAGATGGGATAAGTGTAGGCGTACATGGCATGGCCCTGGTCTTGTCTGTAATTGCTCTACAAGATAGCTGATTGTCTGGGGCAGAAACAAGAAAACCTGTAAAGATCTACTGACGACAGTGACAACCTCACAATCGATGGGCAGGAGGAACTACAGGTGTGTATTAATTACATCTTAGAATACTTTTAAAGCCATGCAATATCCATTGCAGCCAGACACAAGGGCATGAAATGTCAATCGTCTGAACAAGTTTAAGAGATGGTCTTAAAGCCCCACTTTTAATAAAAGAGAATTAAAAGAAAATGATGGGTGAAGACATAGCACTAGAAAATACATACTGGAGGGGTAGAGCAAAGCCTGGAGAAATCCTTTGGGAGTTAAGAGTGCTTATTACTCTTCTATAGCACCCAAGCACAGGCATTGGGAGGCTCACAACCACCTGTAACTCTAGCTCCAGCTGATCCAATATCTCTGGCTTCTAGCTATCTCTATCTTCTAGCTCGTGTGAGCATACACACAGATGCACGCATGCGCGCGCGCGCGCGCACACACACACACACACACACACACACACACACACACCTAATTAAAAATAATAAAAACTGCTTTTTAAAGGGGCAGCAGAGTTGTGTCTCAATGTGATGGGGTGGACCTCAGTGTAGCACTCATCTCCCAGGGTAAGGAAGAAGGTACCACAGAGAAGAGCCAACTATCCCAGGCCACCATCACAGTGGAGAATCTACACGCCTCCTCTCAGCTCATCTTTCTTAGGTCTTGTTCACTCTTCCTCTCAGACTGAACCAAGAGCCTCGCGCATGCTAAGCAAGGGCTCTACCACTAAGCCATATCTCTGCCACCCTTTTCACTTTTTGTTTTGAGACAGGGTCTCGCTGAGCTGCCTGGGATAGCCTTGGACTCACTCTGTAGCCTCAGCAGGCTTTGATCTTGCTATCTTCCTGCCTTACTGGCCTGTGAGTTTGAACCCAGCTTCTCACTATTGGAATTGGTTCCCAGACCCTTCATGGAGACTAAACTCCAAAGAAATTCAAAGATTTAAAGTGGCCCAAAGTTTGCATAGAGCCCCCACATACCCTCTTATATTAATGTCCAGATGATGCATAATATCCAGTGCAATGGCATGGGGACAGTTATATCAAGGAGGGAATAATGACAGGCAGAAGTCTGCCCATGCTCATTAACGGTGTAATTGCCCCCAGCCCAAACATTTCAGGTTTGTAGTTGGTTAGATATCTACTACAAAATTATGGGTACTGAGGGCCGGGTGTGATTGGCAGGACAAGTTAACAGAACAGTAGCGAGACCAGAAGACCTGTGCATAACTGCCACTTAATGTGGCCTCGCTGACATTTATGGAACTCCCGCCACAAATGCATTGTTTCCCAGGAGCTCTATAGTATGGGTTGTATAAACAACTTAAAACACCTCTTCAAAACCGAGGCTATCGAAAGTACCTTTTCAGATCATAAAATTATAAATCACCAGCAGAAAGGGCTCTAGAAATGCCCCCACTGTTTGGAAGCTAAGCAGCTCCCCTCCAAATGAACCAAGGGACTGGTGCGATGGCTCAGGAGGTAAAGGCACTTGCCGTCAGTCAGGTGACCTGAGTTCCATTCCTGGGACCCACACAGTAGAAAGAGAGAACTGACTCCCCCGGGGTTGTCCTCTGACCTCCAGATGCAGAGCACGGGGAGAACATTTGAAGTGGGCAGTATTGTCCTAGGGCTCGGTCATGTGATCCTACAGCTGTGTTCACTTATCAAAACCAAGAGAACTATGCTTTCAAACTGAATCTTCCTGAATATATAACAAGGAATCTTTTGAAAAGTGCTGTGGCTGGATGCTTGTAGTGTGGCTGTCTCTGGGAGCTATTGAAAGTAACTTTTAGATCATAAAGTATTTTTAATTATAAATTTGTGGCTGAAGAGAATAGTACTATGCATGCATATCAATGCAGGCTGATACCATATCTTGTCTATTGTGTGCAACGCTGGAAAA
>PVIU01034007.1:0-11798 GCA_004026605.1 Ondatra zibethicus | reverse complement strand
GAAGATGCTTTCATTCTTCCATTGTATAATTTTAGCCTCTTTGTCAAATATGAGGTGTTCATATGTTTGTGGATTAATATCCGGGTCTTCGATTCGATTCCATTGGTCAACATCTCTGTTTTTATGCCAATACCAAGCTGTTTTCATTACTGTAGCTCTGTAATAGAGTTTGAAGTCAGGGATGGTAATGCCTCCGGCAGTTCCTTTATTGTATAGGATTGTTTTGGCTATCCTGGGCTTTTTGTTTTTCCATATAAAGGTAGTTATTGTTCTCTCAAGGTCTATGAAGAATTTTGTTGGGATTTTGATGGGGATTGCATTGAATCTATAGATGGCCTTTGGTAGAATTGCCATTTTTTACTATATTGATCCTTCCAATCCAGGAGCATGGGAGATCCTTCCATTTTCTGGTGTCCTCTTCGATGTCTTTCTTCAAGGTCTTAAAGTTCTTGTCAAATAGATCTTTCACTTCCTTGGTTAGTGTTACCCCAAGATACTTTATGCTATTTGTGGCTATTGTGAAAGGTGATGTTTCTCTGATTTCTCTCTCGGTTTCTTTATCCTTTGTGTATAGGAGGGCTACTGATTTTTTTTGAGTTGATTTTGTATCCTGCCACTTCACTGAAGGTATTTATCAGCTGTAGAAGTTCTTTGGTAGAGTTCTTGGGATCACTTATGTACACTATCATATCATCTGCAAATAACGAAAGTTTGACTTCTTCCTTTCCAATTCGAATCCCCATGATCTCCTTATTTTGTCTTATAGCTATTGCTAAGACTTCAAGCACTATATTAAAGAGGTATGGTGACAGTGGACAGCCATGTCTTGTTCCTGATTTTAGTGGAATGGCTTTGAGCTTCTCTCCGTTTAATTTGATGTTTGCTGTTGGCTTGCTATATATTGCTTTTATTATACTTAGTTATGATCCTTGTATCCCTAATCTCTCCAAGACCTTTATCATAAAGGGATGTTGAATTTTGTCAAATGCTTTTTCAGCATCTAATGAAATGATCATATGGTTTTTTTCTTTCAGTTTATTTATATGATGGATTACATTGATAGATTTTTGTATGTTGAACCAGCCCTGCATCTCTGGGATGAAGCCTACTTGATCATAATGGATGATTTTTTTAATGTGTTCTTGGATTTGGTTTGCCAGTACCTTATTGAGAATTTTTGCATCAATGTTCATAAGTGAGATTGGTCTATAATTCTCTCTCTTGGTTGCGTCCCTGTGTGGTTTTGGTATCAGGGTAATTGTAGCTTCATAAAATGAGTTTGGTAATGACCCTTCAGTTTCTATTATGTGAAACACCTTAAGGAGTATAGGTATTAGCTCTTCTTGGAAGTTCTGTTCATCTGGTCTTGATTTAGTTTCGGTATGTGGTATTTATCTAAAAAACTGTCCATTTCTTGTACATTTTCCAATTTTGTGGCATACAGGCTTTTGTAGTAAGACCTAATGATTCTTTGAATTTCCTCAGTGTCTGTTGTTATGTCCCCCTTTTCATTTCTGATCTTGTTAATTTGAGTGTTCTCTCTCTGCCTTTTGATTAGTAATTTTCTTAAGTTGGATATTCTTTCTTGGTGTTTTAGTTAGTTTTGTCTATCTTGTTGATTTTCTGGATGAACCACCTTTTTGTTTCATTAATTCTTTGTATTGTTCTCTTTGTTTCTATGTTATTGATTTTGGCCTTCAGTTTGATTACTTCCTGCCCTCTATCCCTATTGGGTATGTTTGCTTGTTTATTTTTCTAGAGCATTCAGTTATGCTGTTAAATTGCTCCTATGAGATCTCTGCAATTACTTTATGTAGGCACTCATTACTATGAATTTTCATCTTAGGACCAGTTTCATTTTGTAATTGTTATAGCTGTGAAGAGAAGTGTATCCTGGACATCAGAAGTCAGGCTATACTTGTAAGTGTTACAGCTCTGAGAGAAAGGTATACTGGCTGTCAGGAGCCAGACAATACTTACAGCTGTGCTGTAGTCAGGGAGGGTTCCCCCCAGGAATGTCGCAGCTCTGCCCTTCTCTTGGAGAGCCATTACAGCTCTGTTGTGCTCTGTAAGGGAATTTCCCTGCAGAAATGTAGCAGTTTTGCTACTGCTCTGGTGAAAGTTGTTACTTCTCTGCTCCACTATACTCCAGTGAATGGTTGTCACCCAAACCTACTTAAAGAGATTTATTGGGAGGGAGGAATCCAAGAGAGTGGCTGCCTCTGTCAGGGTGGAAAAAAGGCAACTTCATACTAAAGAGGTATAGGGCTTATATAGGGTTTCTTAGGGGCAGAGGCTTTCTAGGGTAAAGAATTTTAGGGTGGGGATTGGTCAGATTTCAGCCCCTGAGCTTGGACAATCTCTGAGACTAGCTCATTTTCATGCTCAGGGATTGGTTGATTTTGTGTTCAGCGACTGGTTAGTTTTCATGTATGGGCGCTGGTGGTTTTTGTGCTGAGTATGTAAGGGCCGGAGTGTGTATCGTTGGCTCTGTTTACAGAGCCAAAGTGTTTCTTTCACTGTCCCGCTTTAGCCTTTTGGCTCTGGTCTCAGGGCAAGTGAATTGGCTCTGGTCTCAGGGTCAGGCGTGCCTCTTTGACTCTGGTTTCAGTGTCAGAGTAGGTTTCTTTGGCTGCCCCTGTTACTCTACACATTGTGTCCCACAAGTTTGTCTACGTTGTATATTCATTTTCATTGAATTCTAGGAAGTGTTTAATTTCTTCCTTTATTTCTGCCTTAATTCAGTAGTCCTTTAGTAGGGAGTTGTCCAGGTTTCATGAATTTATATACTTTCTGCTGTTTCTGTTTTTTGATATCCAGTTCTAATCCTGGGTGTTCTAATAGGATACAGCAGGTTATTTTAATTTTCTTGTATCTTTTGAGACTTGCTTTGTGACCAAGTATGTGGTCAGTTTTTCAGAATGTTCTATGAGGTGCTGAGAAAAAGGTACATTTGTTTGTGTTTGAGTGAAATGTTCTATAGGTATCTGATAAATTCATTTGATTCATAATATATGTTAACTCCATTATTTCTCTGCTTGTATTTTGTCTGTATGACCTGTCAATTGCTGAGAGTTAGGAATTGAAGCCTATGACTATTAATCTGTAATATTTAATGTGTGATTTAATCTTTATTCATGTTTCTTTTCCAAACATGGGTTACCTTGTGTTCAGCACATTGGTTAAGAATTGAAATGTCATCTTGGTGGATTTTTCTTTGATGAGCATTAAATGTCATTCTTCATCTCTTTGATTAATTTTGGTTGAGAGTCTATTTTGTTCAGTACTAGAATAGCCATACCAGCTTGCTTCTTAGGTTTATTTGCTTGGAAAAACTTTTTCCAACCCTTTACTCCAAGGTAGCATCTATCTTTGATCTTGAAATGTATTTCATGTATACAGCAGAAGGAGGAAGTTTTCATATCCATTATTTTAGTCTGTGTCTTTTTTTCTGGGAATTGAGTCTACAGATGTTGAAAGTTATTAATGACCAATGATTGTTAATTTCTATTATTTCTATAGATGTTTGTTAAGTCCATTTGAATCATAACATCTGTTAGTTCCCTTATTTCTCTGTTAATTTTTTTTTCTGATTGACCTGTCTAGTAGTGAGAGTGGAGTGTTGAAGACTCCCATTATTAGTGTGTGTGGTTTAATGTATGATTTAAGGTTTAGAAATGTTTCTTTTACATATGAGGGTGCCCTTGTATTTGGGGCATAGATGTTCAGCATTGAGATTTCCTCTTGATGGATTATTCCTGCAACTAATATGAAATGGCCTTCTTTGTTTCTTTTGATAGATTTAAGTCTATTTTGTTAGATATTAGGATAGCTACACCAGCTTGTTTCTTAGGTCCATTTGGTTGGATTTTTTTTCCCCAACCCTTTACTCTGAGGCAATGTCTGTCTTTGAGGTTGAGGTGTGTTTCTTGTATGCAGCAGAAGGATGGATTCTGTTTTCATATCTACTCTGTTATAGCCTGTGTCTTTTATAGGTAAGTTGATTCCATTTATATTAAGGGATATTAATGATCAGTAATTGCTATCTCCTGTTAATTAAGTTTTCATGATAGTGATGTTAATTTGTGTGTTTCTCCCTTCTTTGGGATTTGCTGCTGTGAGATCATCAATTGTCTGTGTTTTTGTTGATGTAGCCAACTTCCTTGGGTTGGAGTTTTCCTTCTAGTACTTTGAATAGGGCTGGGTTTGTGTCTAGGTATTGGTTAAGTATGTTTTTTTCATGATATATCTTCTTTTGTTCTTCTATAGTGATTGAAAGTTTTGCTGGGTATAGTAGTCTGGGCTGGCATCCATGGTCTCTTAATGTCTGCATAACACTTGACCATGACCTTCTGGCTTTCATTGTCTCCAGTAAGAAGTCAGGTGTAATTCTGCTAGGTCTGCCTTTAAATGTTATTTGGCTTTTTTCATTTGCAGCTCTTAATATTCTTTCTTCACTCTGTATGGTTAGTGTTTTGAATATTATGTGGCAAGGGGACTTTTTTTTTTGATCCAGTCTATTTGGTGTTCTTGTATCTTCATAGGCATATCTTTCTTTAGGTTGGGAAAGTTTTCTTCTATAATTTAGTTAAATATATTTTCTATGCTCTTGAGTTTAACTTCTCCTTCTGTACCTTTTTTTTAGGTTTTGTCTTTTCATGGTGACCCATACTTCCTGGATATTTTGTGTTAAGATTTTGTTAGATTTAATATTTTCTTTGACTGATGAGTCTATTTCCTTTATTGTATCTTCAGTGCTTGATATTCTTTCTTCCATTTCTTGTATTCTGCTGTTTATGCTGACATTTGTGGTTCCTGATTGTTTTCTCATGATTTCTGTTTCTGTAATTCCCTTGGCTTGTGTTTTCTTTATTGTCTCTATCTCAGTTTTCAAGTCTTGAATGGTTTCTTTCATGTGTTTCATTGCTTTTTCTTGGTTTTCTTTAAGGGATTTTTTGATGTCTTCCAATTTTTTGTTTGTTTTTTCCTCCATTTCTTTGAGGAAATTTCTCATTTCCTCTTTGAGAGTCTCAAACATTCTCCTGAAGTCATTTTTTTAGGTCATTTTCTTCTGCTTCATCTATATTTGGTTGTTCAAGTCTTGTTGTTGTAGGGTCACTAGATTTTACTGATATTGTTTTGCTCTTTGTGGTCTTGTGTGTGTTCTTACCTTGTTTACTCATCTTTTTCTCTAATTGGTCTGGTTGGGGCTGTCTGTGACTCTGGTGATTAATTTTCTAGGTGCCAGTGCATCCAAGGCTCAGATGGTTGTTCCTTGTGGTACAGTCAGTACCACAGTTCTAGTTACCCCTTTGGTCACTCCGTGTTCTTGGAGGTCACTCAGTACTCCCAGGATTTGCTCTAATCAGGTGGAGTTTGCTGTTTCAGGCTTGCTCTAGCCTAGGTTTCTGCCTCTGACAGGTTTCTGTACATGTCCCTGCTCTAGATTTGCTCTTGCAGAGGTCCCTGGTTTGGGGTTGGTCCTGCAAAGGTCTCTGGCTCTGATGTATTCCCTCAGAGGTTCCAGATTTGGATGTACCTGGACCTGCAGAGGACCTGGCTCATGCCTGGACCCACAGAGGTTTCTGTTTCCTGCACACTCCCTCAGAGGTTCCAGACTCACATCCAGACCCACAGAGGTCCTAACTCAGGCCTAGTTACTTGGAGGTTCCAGACTCGTGCCCAGATCTGTAGAGAACCTGGCTACTGTCGTGAAAGTCCCAGATTCACGCCTGTACCCACAGCAGTCTCTGGCTCTGGCCCACTCACTTAGTGGTTGCTCCCCTGTACCTGCTCCTGTGAAGTTTTTCTGTCTCAGGCCTGCTCTGGCCTAGGTTGCTGGCCTAGTCCTGCTTCTGCAAATTTCCCTGGTCTGGATCTGCTTCTGCTCTCATGGAGTTCACCATCCCAGGCCCACTGCAGCCCAGGTTGCTGGCTCAGTCCTGCTTTTGTGGAGTTCACTGCCTCAGGCCTGCTCTGGCTTAGGTTGCTGGCTCAGTCCAGCTCCTATGGAGTTCACTGCCTCAGGCCTGTGAGAGAATATCTTTCCAAGTTAGGAGCTAGTCCTTTGTCAGTTACCTTGACCTTGGTGCAGCAGGAGGTCTGTTTTTATGATAGGTGTGGCCTGTATCTATTTTTCTGACCCATATGGCCTGTATCCATTGTTCTGACTGGTGTGGCCTGTTATCTGAGCAGTGGAGGTTCACTGTGGTTGAGGGTGTGGACAGACCTCAATGCTTGTGATGAGGTGGTAGTGGTTGGTAGTGGCATGGGAATTTGGGAACAGAATCTAGAGACTGGGGCAGTGCAGCTGGCAGGTGGGTTAGTCACCTATTCTTACTGCTGTGATCTGCACCTGAGTAGTGGAAGTCCATTGGGATTGGGGCTTCAATACATATTTCAGGTAAATGTTTAATATAAATTTTTAACATGACTTTTTAAAATATCCTTCATGTTATTTGTCTTTACTTTTTCCATCTCCTCTGTATTACCTTCATCCCCGACTCCTTAGTTAAGACCACCTGCATTTTCCCCTTTCCCCTTTGTTCTACTTCTGCCCTTATAGTTCCCATTCTCCCCTCCCATCATGTTCCCTTTCTAATTTCCTGGCATCTGGAGTTTACTTCAAACTACATTCTCAAACGTAAAGATTTGGAACTAAGATTGACAAATAAAAGAGATCTTTGTTCTTCTGGGTCTGGGTTACTTCACTGAGTATTACATTTTCTGGTTCCATCAATTTACCTCCAAATTTCATTGTTTTCTTACAGCTGTATAGAATTCTGCTATATATAAACCCCGTTTTCATTGTCTGTTTATCATTTCAAGGACATCTAGGCTGCTTCTATTTCCTAGATATAGTGAATACAATTGCAATGAACATGACAGAAAAAGCATATATGTTGTAGGATATGGAATGCTTTGGATATATTCCAAGGAGAAGTACAGATCTATGATAGATCATTTTCCAGGTTTTTGAGACTTCCCCACAGTTATTTCCATAGTGGTTATACTACTCTGTACACTTGTCAACAATGGCTAAGCATTACCTCTCCCTTACATATACATCAGCATTTATCAAGATAAAAAATGTTTTTGAATCTTACCCATTTTCATGGGGGTAAGATGAAATCTTGATGTGGTTGGAATTTTCTTCCTCCATGGGTTAAAGATATGGAATAATTTTAAAAGTTATTTCCTAGTATTTTTTAGTTCTTCTTTTGCCAACTGTCTGTTCAGATCCTTAGCCCAGTTTTTAATTGGCTCGTTTGTTTTCTCAAAGTTTTAAAGGGGGAGTAAGCTTTGTTTGGTTGATTTTATTTCCTGAGTTCTTTGTATATTCTGTTTCAATTTTCTTGTTTAGTCAATTTAAAGTGTTTGTCTCTTTTTCATTGACTTTGGTGGTTTTGGATAAATCTAGAAGTTAATGCATTTCCTTTAGGTTTTCTAACTCATTGGAGTGCAAGTTTTTAAAGTATTCACTTATATTACTTTGAATTTTTTATTGTAATGTTTCTTCATTCATCTCTGATTTTTATTAATTTTTGTCATCCCTTTCTTTCTTTTGGATAATCCAGTAAAGTTTCTATCAAACTTCCTTGCATTTTTTCAGAAACAGATCTTAGATTAAACAATGATTTGAACTATTTTTTGTTGTTTTTATTGTATTAATGTTTTCATAATTTTTATTATGGAATAATATTTTTATTATAAATTTGTAATAAATAATTTTATTATTTCTGTGTATTGAGTATGGATTTTGTTTGTTCTTGATTTTCAAAACTCTTAAGTCACATCATTAGGACATTTATACGTTTTCTGATTTTTTTAAAAAATATATACCCTTAGATTTATATATTTGTCCATTAAGACTTTTTTAAATTCAGGTGGTGGTGACACATACCTTTAATTCCAGCACTTGGGAAGCAGAGCCAGGGCAGATCTTTGTGAGTTTGATGCCAACCTGGACTACAGAGCAACTTCCAGGACAGCCAGGGCTACACAACGAAACCCTGTTTCAAAAAACCAAAAAAAAGTGTCTTAGATGTTTTGATACATTGGTTTTTCATTTCATTTATTTCTAGCAATTTTTAAGATTTACATTTTGATTTATTATTTTATCCATTTATTATCCAGTTCATTCTCCACAAGCCCGTGTAATTCATAAAGGTTCTTTAGTGGTATTTTGTTTGTATTTTAACAAATAAGCTTGCCTGAAGATCAGAGTGAAGAACTAAGCCACTAGAGGTCAGGCGGTTGTGGGACACACCTTTAATCCCAGGACTCAGTGGACAGATGGATCTCTGTTAGTTCATGGTCAACCTGACCTACATGAAATTGATCCAATCTAAAAGAGAAACAGAGCTCACATAAAGGAGCTCCCAGCATTTGGGATCACATGCCTTTAATCCCAGTACTAGGAAGGTAGACACAGGAGTGATATGGCTGGGCAGAGAGAGGAATAAAAGGTGGGAGGAGACAAGAGCAGTGCCATCTGAAGCAGTCAGCTGAGGAGGCAGTTGGAGGACAGGATCACTTCTTTGGTCTGAGCATTGGTAGAGGTAAGAACTCTCTAGGGGCTGACTGCTCAGGTTCTCTGGTCTTCAGCATTTACCCCTATACTGACTCTGGGTTTTATTGTTACTACCAACTGGAATTCGTGTTACAAGATTCTTTTTGCCATTGATTTCCAGTTTTCTTGCATTGTGACCAAGGAGTTATTTAAAATTTTCTGTACTTATTGTAATTTTGTGTGCGTGTTCTTATATTTTAGAGAAACTTCCACAGGCAACTAAATGTAGTGTCTATTCCTTGATGTTTGGATGGAATAGCTTTATTTGTCTTCTAAGTCCATTCAGTGTAGTTTGTCATTTAATTTTGTTCTTTTTCAGTTAATTATTATTTTTTTAATCTAAATGACATGTCAGTTGAAAAAAGTGGGTGTTTTAGTTAGGGTTTCTCTTACTGTGAAAAAGTACCATGATGTTATAAAGGAAAACATATAATTGGGCCTGGCTTACAGTTTTAGGGATTTAGTCTGTTATTGTCATGGTAGGAAGCACGGCAGTATGCAGGCAAACATGGTGTAGGAGAAGTAGCTGAAAGTTCTACATTTTGATCTGCAAACAACTATAGTTTGAGTATATAAGATCACAAAGTCAGCTAGCTCCACAGTGACATACTCCCTCCAATAGGAAAACACCTATTTCAACAAGGCCAAACTTCCTAGTGATGTCTATGGGAGTAACAGCTACTCAAATCACCACAGTGGGTATTGATGTCAACTATTATTACTGAGTTGGAGCTAATCTGAATTTTAAAATCTATTATTATGCTTTTTATAGAATTGAGGTTGGTGTATATAAGTCTATGATTGTAATGTTTCATTGCTTAGAATCAAGTGTCTCTATGTGTTCTTGTTAAATTTTGTTTGAATTCTACATTTTTATATATTAGGATAATTTTTGTCTGCCTGTTTACTTCTGGTCCAATTTTTTTGATACTCTTTTCTATCCTTTCAGTATAGGGTAGTGTCCACTCTTGGAGGTAAAGAACAAAAAATACATTTTTACCTCTTAATTTATTTGTCTAAACTTTGTCTTTGATTTGGTGTTGAATTAATTACTATTTAAATTTATTATTGAAACTTGTTCGTGTTTCACTGTCATTTGTTGCCTTTGTGCTACTCTGGGCTTAGTAACATTTTATATTAGTATTAGTTTTCTCTATGTAGCCTAGTAGTAAATTTATTCCTCTCTTCTGTCTGAAGTCTTGATTCGAGTTTTATCTGTAGGAATGGTTGGGTGGACATAAACTCTTTTATGATTTTTATAATTAGCCTTGTGACATTCAGTTCTCTTGGCCTTAGATCATGGACCTTCATCACAATTATGGGAGACCCCAAAGTTGGGGGACTGGATTTTCATTAGGGATCATAAGAAAAACTGATGGTTGATATTGTCTCAAGAACATTTTTCTCCTTCCTAGATTTGGACACCTTTCTAAACATCGTGTACAGGGATTTTCTTTTATGTTATCATGAAAACTCCAGTCTTCTTTCCATTTTGAAGTATCAATCTTCTATTTAATGGTGGCAAGAAAATGAAAGTTTAATTTGTGGCTTCACAATTAGTAGCTATCATAGGAATCAAAATTAAATGGCGGTTATAGTTGCATCATGTTAAGCCCAAATCCCCACATATTGAAAATGTTCTAGTTAACCATATAACAAAAGCAATCATTAATCAAGTTGATATCAGATAATTCTTTTATAGCAAGTGAATATTAGGCATTTAGTCATTCCTGAACCCTTAAACATCAGTTGTGGTTTGGTTGTGTGGATGTGAGTCTTGGAGTTGATTGAAATCATGAACTTGTATATTAATAGCTGGTGTTCTACTGCTGTTGTTCAGCCTAGTCCCAAACACCAGCTTGTGCTTTATTTTCTGTTCTCTTTAGTATCTGTTTAAATTCAGGGAAAATATGAGCAAACTTTTTACCTTTATCTGCCTTTATTTATGTGTTGTCATCAGTACTTTTAGAACTCATCTTCATGGTCTGTGAAGGCTAGATTAGCTCTGCTGTGACAGCATTTCTAATGTAGATGATATACAATCCAATGAAGTAGGTCTTTCTTGTCAGACATTTTATAGGACTGATGGACTTTGTGGGAGACAGAACATCTTTGCTCTTTATATTGTTTATGTGTTTATATTGATACCTGGTCATAAGGACTTCTTTCACTGGTTGTCTGCCTAATGTGGGATTATAGGCTGCTTCTGCTAAGTGGAAGGTTGCTTTTTTTTGTTATTGTATAAGCTTGATGAATTTAAGATCATGTATAAGGACTTGGTAGTTTTGTTCTTCAGATGCCTGACATTGAGTTTGGATTGGAGGAATGGAACAAATAGCTGGATACGCTGGGACTGATGTGGAATGCTGTGCTATCTAAGCTTTGTCTGGGAGTATAAGGATGGCATGGATAGGTCAGGTTCTTTGAGTCTCACCCAGCTAGCAAGGCATGCATGTTGTGCATGAAGCTGTGCCTGAGGGCTGGCAATATAGGCAAGTAAAATTCCACACCTGTCTGGGACAACACAAAGATATGGTTCCCAAGTGAGTCTTTGAGTTTTGATGTGGAACAGTCTGTCTAGGGTCCTGTGGACTTTCCATACTGATCAAGCTAACAACATGTGAAGGAGCAAAACAAACACCATTTTGAAAAAGAACTCCATTTTAGACAGGACCTAACTAGGGGGCTGAATGCAGTCCAGCAAAGTCATGAATATTCCTAAGAAACTGTGCCTGCCCTGGTCAAAGAGACCCACCAGGGTACTCAAACAACATCTGTTTACATCTGCTTGCTTCAAACGTCCTTGTAGGTACCTACTCTTTTGCCCCTGCAGTTAGCACAGGGTTAGAAGATGTCTGGAGGTTCCGCGGATTCATCTGGACCCTGTCCCGGCTGCACCTGAGCTCGGCCCACCCGGGCTGAGGCCTTGGGGGAAGGGCGAGTCCCCTGCTAGGGGGCCTCCTTTGTCCCACAGAGCCGAGCAGAGAGGAGCTGGCAACCCTCAGTAGGCCTGCTTTTGGGACCGGGATCCTTGCCCAACCAGCTTCGGCGGATTCATCTGGACCCTGTCCCGGCTGCACCTGAGCTCGGCCCACCCGGGCTGAGGCCTTGAGGGAAGGGCGAGTCCCCTGCTAGGGGGCCTTCTTTGTCCCACAGAGCCGAGCAGAGAGGAGCTGGCAACCCTCAGTAGGCCTGCTTTTGGGACCGGGATCCTTGCCCAACCAGC
>PVIU01034006.1:0-11780 GCA_004026605.1 Ondatra zibethicus | reverse complement strand
TGGCATCCTTAGGTGCCCGTGTTCACAGGTGCAGGAATGGCATCCTTAGGTGCCCGTGTCCACAGGTGCAGGAATGGCATCCATAGGTGCCCGTGTCCACAGGTGCAGGAATGGCATCCATAGGTGCCCGTGTCCACAGGTGCAGGAATGGCAACCTTAGGTGCCCGTGTTCACAGGTGCAGGATTGGCATCCTTAGGTGCCCGTGTTCACAGGTGCTGGAATGGCATCCTTAGGTGCCCATGTCCACAGGTGCAGGATTGGCATCCTTAGGTGCCCGTGTTTACAGGTGCAAGAATGGCATCCTTAGGTGCCTGTGTTTACAGACGCGGCATCTGTGCAGTCCCTGGTTGCCATTGCTCTCCACTGCCCCACATTCCTTGCTTCCTTTCAGAGATTGCATTTGTCCTTCCCAGTCTATATCCAGAGGAGCTGAGAGAGCAATACAGCAAACAGTCTCCCCTCACTATGAGTGTCCACACTGCTATATTGATTCTCCCACCCCCAGTGTGTATTTCTTTTTTGTTTTTATTGATAAGTAAAAACAGCCGGGCAGTGGTGGCGCATGCCTTTAATCCCAGCACTAGGGAGGCAGAGGCAGAGGCAGGCGGATCTCTGTGAGTTCGAGACCAGCCTGGTCTACAAGAGCTAGTTCCAGGACAGGCTGCAAAGCCACAGAGAAAACCTGTCTCGAAAAAAAAAAAAAAAACAAACAAACAAACAAGAAGGAAAGAAAAGTAAAAACAAATATTTTGTTTTGGTTGAAAGTGAGGTGTAAATAATGCACCACATCCCTAACTATTTTAGTGTGCATCTCCTAAGGACCCTGACGTTCTTGTCACGTGTAAGAAGATTATCACTAATTCTGTATTGTCATCTAGCATACAAATCACATCTAATTTCCCCAGTTGTCCCAAGAATTTAAAAAATAGTTTTAGATTTGTTTTATGCATTTGAGTGTTTTACCTGCATATATGTATGTTCTGGGGCCTGTGGAGATCAGATGAGGGAGCTGGATCCTCTGGAACTGGAGTTACAAGTGATCGCAAGCCACCATGAGGGAGCTGGGAACTAAACCCTGGTCCTCCGCCAGCGAAACAAGTGCCCTTAATCACCGAGACACGCTTTCGAAAAGGGGAAATCTGCAGTAGAGCTCAGTTGCTTTATTCTGACCGCAGTTTCTTTCCTTGTGTCTTTCAGGCTGAGATTTTAACGGGCCTCACAGTGAGCAACCCGACCGAGGCTGGGAAGGCTGCATTGGTTCTCCTAGAACGGGGCTGCCAGGTCGTGGTCATTACCTTAGGAGCTTCAGGATGCATGACACTGTCGCAGACGGAGCCTGTTCCAAAGCACATTCCCACAGAAGCAGTCAAGGCTGTGGATACCACGGTAGGTTTCAAGCTTGAAGAACCCTTTCCACTCTAAATCATGTTAGCACTTGGAAATCATCTAATAGCAAAGATGCCCTTTCTGAAGGCTGAGATGAGGAGGTAAGACCTAGGTGGGGTGTGACAGAAGATAGCCAGGCAGGAGAACTGTCACTGGGAGACTTTAATGTCACCAACCCTCTCTGAGCCTCAGTTTCCTTACCCAAAAATATTGCTGTGTTTCCTATATGAATTCATTCAGTAATATATCCAGACTATATTGCTGTATTTCCTATATACATGCATTCAGTAAATAAATATTTGCTGACCACCTGTTATGTGGCAGCCATGCTCTGGATGCCAGGAACAGATGAAGAAGAAGGCTGGAGCTAAAACTGCAGCAGTAAACACAGCCATGTCTTATGAGCTTCTTGGTGGCAGGAATGGCAAGGCTCTCTGGTTACAAGGTTTGCTGGTTAACAAGGCTCACTGGTTACAAGGCTTGCTGGTTACAAGGCTCACTGGTTAACAAGGCTTTGTAGTTACAAGGCTCAGTCTTTAATAAGGTTCACCAGTTAACAAAGCTCACTGGTGCCAGGCAGTGGTGGCACACGCCTTTAATCCCAGCACTCGGGAGGCAGAGGCAGACAGATCTCTGTGAGTTCGAGGCCAGCCTGGTCTACAGAGTGAGTTCCAGGACAGGCTCTAAAGCTACAGAGAAACCCTGTCTTGAAAAACAAAAACAAACAAACAAACAAACAAAAAATCCCCCCCAAAAAAAGTTCACTGGTTACAAGGCTCACTGTTTAACAAGGCTCACTAGTTAACAAGGCTCTCTAGTTACAAGGCTCGCTGGTTACAAGGCTCACTAGTTAACAACGCTCTCTAAGGCTCACTAGTTAACAAGGCTCTCTAAGGCTCACTAGTTAACAAGGCTCTCTAAGGCTCACTGGTTATAAGGCTCACTGGTTACAAGGCTCACCGGATGACATTCTTTGTTTTGCTTTCCTTTGTTTAATCTTCAGCTTAGTACAAAAAGTAATAGGCTTCATTACAGCATCTTCACACACGTCACACAGCATCTTCACACACGTGTCACACAACATCTTCATACACGTGTCACACAGCATCTAAACACACACACGTATCACATGGCATCTTCACACACGTGTCACACAGCATCTTCACACACGTCACACACCATCTTCACACAGTGTCATACAGCATCTTCACACACACGTCACAGACCATCTTCACACACATGTCACACAGCATCTTCACATGTCTCACAGCATCTTCACACACAGATCACACAGCATGTTCACACACATGTCACAGCATCTTCACACACATCACACAGCATCTTCATACACGTGTCACACAGCATCTAAACACACACACGTATCACATGGCATCTTCACACGCATGTGTCACATAGCATCTTCACACACACGTCACACAGCATCTTCACACACACGTCACACACCATCTTCACACACGTCACACAGCATCTTCACATGCGTGTCACACAGTCACAGTATACTTTATTCTCATGAACTCTCCTCCTATACACACTCCACACTTCTGCTGGACTCTTTTCCCGCAGTTCATCCTCCCGTTTGCTTTCTTATCACACGTTTTATCACTCTACTTCCCACCTCCCTGAACATCTCTTCCTCCTTCTCATTATCCTTTCTAGTTACACACACACACACACACACACACAACACACACACACACACAATTTTAAAACCGGGTTCTGCATATAAGAGAAAGCATGGCTCTCGACTGAGTCTGGTTTGTTTTGCTTAACATCACGATCTCCGGTTCTGCCGCTGGCATGGATTCATCCTTCTTTCTCACTGCATAATGGTCCATTGTGTGTCTGCACCACATTTCCTTCATCTGTTCATCTATGTCCTGTATATCTTGAAAACTGCAGTGATAAACATGGGTGTGCGCGTACAGAGATCCTTCAGATGCTAACCGCTAACATCCTTGCAGGCTTCTGTGTCCCCTACATGTATCTCTTTGAATCCTTGCGAACCTTACATGAAGCAGACGTGTTGCCACCCTCATTTTACCCTCTAGTAATAGCAGAGCCGTGGCTCCAAAGGTGCTCACGTTTCCCACACAGGTGCTTTTGCAAGAAAGCACTGTGTTCAGGAAAGTGCATAAAATAGCAAGTCACAGCTGCCAGGGGAAATGGCAGGGACATGCTGGGGAAATGGTTCATGATTGCCTAACGAGGGAAACAAAAATTGTGTAATATCAGAATTCAGAAGAGCTAGCCAGGTGATGGTGGCGCACGCCTTTAATCCCAGGCAGAGGCAGGCAGATCTCTGTGAGTTCAAGGCCAGCCTGGTCTGCACAGTGAGTTCCTGGACAGTTACACAGAGAAACCCTCTCTCAGGAAAAAAAAAAATCAGAATTCAGAAGAGCTGATCAGAAAAAGTATGCAAACATCAGGGATGAGAAATTAGCATTGATAAAGAGGGAAAATTTAGGGTTCTCATTTATAAGAATTTTACATATGTTTAAAAAATTTGTTCTGGCTGGGCGGCGGTGGCGCACGCCTTTAATCCCAGCACTCAGGAGCAGAGGCAGGAGGATCTCTGTGAGTTTGAGGCCAGCCTGGTCTACAGAGTGAATTCCAGACAGCCAAGGCTATTACACAGAGAAACCCCATCTAGAAAAACCAAAAAAAAAAAAAAAAAAAAAAAAAGAAAGTAAAGAAAAAAGTTCTGGTCTCTTTTTGTTAAGAAACAACTTTAGCTTGCCTTACATGCAAGAGGTTCAAAATGACTGATTGAACAACCACAACCAACAACAGCAAAATCAGGATTATGATTATATTGTGAAAATGAAAAGATAGCCAGGCAGTGGTAGCACACGCCTTTAATCCCAGCACTTGGGAGGCAGAGGCAGGCGGATCTCTCTGAGTTTGAGGCCAACCTGGTCTACAAGAGCTAATTCCAGGACAGGTTCCAAAGCCACAGAGAAAAGAAAAAAAGAAAAACCGAAAAAAAAGAAAGAAAAAGAAAAGATAAAATGAGTGCATACTTGGTATACATACACTAAATGTTCATCTTCCATATGTGGAAGTCAAGAAACATTATCTAAAATTGATCTTAAAATGACAGCACAAACATGTTACAAGAAATTCGAGATAAATAACAGAATTAACCAAAAGGATTTAAAGGATTTCCCTCATAGAAATGGGAAGCTTCATGCGTTTAACTACAAATGCATGGCTTTGATTCTGAGAACAACACGGGTGAAGGGATGGCTCAGCAGCAGCAGTGAAGACCGCTAGCATTCTTGTAAAGGATCCAGGTTCTGTTCCAGTGCTCACGTGGCAGCTCACAACCATCTGTAACTCCAGTCTCAGGGGATCTGATGTCCTCTTCTGGCCTCCATGGGCACCAGGCACATACATGATACACTTGCATACATACACGCAGGAAAAACTCATATATATAATATAACATAATAGATGTTTTAAAAACAACACAAGAGACTATACTCACTAGAATATCCATAACCAAGCCCTGATAGTAACAAGTATGATCTAGATTGGAGAAATTAGAATTCTTGTGCATTGGTGACAGGAGCTTGAGATAAAGCAAGCTAAAGATATTCACTTTGGAGAAGTCTGAAAGTATGTCAAAAAGCTAAAAAGAGAGTCCACAGGTGGCCAGCAATGCTACTTCTAGTAGATACCCAAGAGAAATGAACATAGATGAATGAGATATTCCAGGTAGTTTTACACCCAGGCACCCCAAACTTGGAAATGCCCAGTGTCCTCCAGCATATAAGTGGACAAACAAATTGTATATCCATACATCTGGATATAGACGAACACTAGAGGGAATGTTGATCCATGCTTTATGCGTGGCAAGTGTTTACAGACACAGCCATCCCCCTGTCCACTCCCTCATCTTTTTTATGCTGTGTGGTTTCTTCTCATCCAGCAGCCTCACTGCCAAAATTCTTGCCTGAACCACACAACTGTTTGGCCGTTTAAGAAGATAAATAAGTTCCCTGGTGGGGTGAGGGATCCCTGGGGTGAGATTCTCCCGAGCAAACAGTCCCTTCGCTTCCTGTCAGCAGAACGTTCCAGTCTGCTGTGGGTTTGCAGGTTTGTCACTTGTCCCCTCCTCCACTCTCAGACATCAGGCGTGACACAGATGGAGGAGAGTGGCTATTGGTTGGCACACCGTCCACTCGAGACAGCCTCTACGTCAGTGCTGCTGCGTGCTGCTAAATTCAGTTTTGCCTCTGTTAATAGTTGCATATATCACTTCTATTTTTAATCTGTTTTTCCCATTGTGCTGGCGTGAGAGGGTGGCAGTAGCTGCAGATGTCCTCTGTTCAGTTTGGAAGACATGACCGAGGTGTCTCTCTTCCCATTTCTGCATCTCTGCCTCGGAATGATGGGTGCTCATGTGCGTTCTATTCTGGAGTCATTGGAAGTGCATTCTGTATCACACACATGCACACACACGCACACACTCAGCAACACTTATGGATTATCATGCTAGTATGATGAAATGCAACAATATGTTTGGCCCTGGAAGCTCTGTAAGATCCTTATGTGCTGATTGCCTTTCTTTATATAAATGCCTAAGCCCTAGAATCTGCCCTAACACTCTCATATCAAGGATGCAGGACACAAGCTAAATCTATGTCCTCCAGAATCACGGCTTTATGATAACACACCATAAATCAGGACAGATAACTAAGTCAAGACTAAACAAAAGCCAAGGGCAAAGGGGATGCATCTTCCTCACTCTTTCCTGCCATTTCTCCTGTCCTGTCTGAGTCTGGCAGGATTCAGAATTGTTGATGGGGCTCCCATCACATCTGCCCACCTGCATGGACATCTGCTAGTGGCAGGGCCTAAGGATTTGCTCTAGAGATTGCCCCAGTAGGAAGTACAGATGTGTGATTGCTATCACTTGCTAGATACCGACAGGTGGCTTCCTTCGGGCGTGTCCTCCCATCATGGGATCTGGCTTCTGCTGTCCTCGCTGTTCTCAAGGATAGGTTCCCATTAATCCACCACTTCGGTACTGTAGGACTGACTGTGCAGTCTGAAAGCCAGCATCTGCATGGTCATTACTCCCATCTTAGACCTTTCTCCCGCCCTGCCCTCTGTACCTTGTCCCCTTCCTGACACATCACTACGACAGGTGCAAAGTCCAACAGCTAATGCAAAATATATTTAGAGCCAATGAATGTAGGTCACTGTAAGAGGTGTCTCAGTCCAGGTGCTCTGTAGCACTGCTTGCTCCTAGTGATAGGTCAGTCCCCTGGGAAGACTGACAACTCCAGATCATCATGTGGTCACTGCCCAAATGGTCTCAACCTTGGCCTGTGTCTCCCAGAAGTGCACACTTCATACACACACACCCCTTTCTGCTTTCCAGTCAGCATGCACTGTCATTGTATGTGTGGGATTTCTGCGCAGTCTGTGTAGATCTCTGTCCAGAAACAGAACAGAATGTCTAGGTGTCCTTCACTGTTGAACACTTGAGAGCTGGAGAGTAAGATGCTGTGGGTGAAGAATAAGAATGCTGGATACTGAGCGGCAGCTACGGAGTTACTAAGACTGACTTTAACTCTGTGTCAGTGTGGCTTTTGGTTTTGGTTTTTGTTTTATGCAAGAAGAGATTTTGTTTCCTTTAGATTTTTGCTTACTCTGTGGATACCATTGTCAGTCACAGTACCATACTGGGTAGGGATGTAGCTCAGCTGAGAGGATTTGCATAGCATGAGTAAGGCAAAAATTAAAGATAGAGCCAGGTAGTGGTGGTGCAAGTTTTTAATCCCAGCACCTGGGAGACGGCAGCAGGTGGATCTCTCTGAGTTCCAGGACAGCAAGGGCTGTTACACAGAGAAACCCTGTCTCAAAAAAACAAAACAAAAATTAAAGGTAGATAATATACTATACACTTCTAATGGGAACATACATTCTTACAATGTTTTCAGAGGATGACCTGAGAGTACCAATTAAAATATACTTTCTCTCACGCCTAGTGAATCCCCGTCCAGGAGTCTATGCTACAGGTATGCCCACATACAAATACTTATGCCAGGATGTTTACTTTAACTTTCTATTAGCCCAAAGTTGAGAAGATGGCGAGTCCTCCTCAGTAGAGGAGGTTAAGCAATAGCCGTGTCATGATGGTTACTGGAAAGTGACTCGCAGCTCTCAGTGCATAAAATAGATCTTATGTTCAAAGCATCTTGTGAAGCTGTTCTGATCACTGCTCAGGAAGGAGGTGGATTGGTGTGATGATTTCCACTTTCCATTTCATATCCTTCTGAATTATTTGAGCTCTTGTCCATAAGCCGGTGTTTTTAGGGTATTACTTTATTATTTGAAAGAAATATTTCTTTGGTGGCACAGCCAAGAGCTGTTGTGAGCCAGCCACATGTAGCAAACAAGTAGGTTCCATCATTGCTCCAAGGCTGCTGGGTGTGGTCATCACAGAGGAGTCCTTGATGGTCAGTTTGGTCTTGGATTCAATATCAACCTCTCAAGCATCCTAAGTCTCCACGCAACCAGACCGAGCTACCTCTTGACATGAGGACTTCTGGAAGAAAGCTTTTGCCACACTAGACCAGCAGTGCCTTCTTACTTGGGTCCCCAGGGGTCCAGTCTAAATATTTCAGTGCACACTTTGACAGGATTCTTTTCTTAATCTTTTTGAAGAAATGGTTTTTCTCAAAATGTTATTTTATATAGTTCCCCTTTGAAATATCAGGGTAAACGTCAAAGCTTGCTGCTTCTGTTCACCATTCAAATGTATTATGCATCCTTGAAAAAACTGCTCACGTTCAAGCTTCCTTCTGAATGAGTCTGCTTGTTCCCAAATTGGCTCCCGGGCCTTCTTTCTCACGCCAGGGCACGGAGTCAGACCGACTCTGCTCTTGTCATGGGTCTTGGCTTTGACTACTGGCTAACCAGGAAGACTTGTAAAAGGGACCAGGCAAGGCTATGGCAATGTTTCAGTCAGTAAAGTGTTGGTGTACGGCCTTCAGTGCAGTTGTGTTTGGTGACAGAGCCATGTTGAAGACAATGAAAGTTAAGTGAGGTCACAGGCCAAGCTCCTGCTCCAATAGGCTCAGTGTCCTAAGAGTAGCACTATGGGAGAGTCCACTCTGCATGCACACAGAGAAAGAGTAGCCACCTGCAAGGCCAAGAGAAACGCCATCTTGGTGACACTTTGATTTGAGACTCCAGAACCTTGAGGACTATGAGAAATAAGTTTCTCTTGTTCAAGCCACTCAATCTGTGGTTTGTTTTGGCACCCCTGGCAGACTAATACAAGGAAGCAAATGAATATGCCCAGAAGTGACCTAAAATAAACTCAGAAAAATCAGGTGTCCCCTGAGGAGAAAATGAGGAGCAGCAACCAGCAGGATGAGCCAAGTCACGTGTGCAGTAAGAGGTAAAAGGCTGCATATGAGAAGTTGTCACATGTCCGGTGGCTTGGGGCAGATGACGGCTCCCTTCTAATCCTGCCTTAGCCATTGGCTAGCTGGACTTCTCTGAGCAAAGGACTTCTTACACATTGTCTCACTACTCTGCCTTTTGATTTGGGTGACAGTCCAGCTCTCTGTGTCTTCACAGACTTGTCACTTGTCATGATACAGACTTCTATAATCACTTCTTGTCTCTCGATCTGGAGAAGTTTCCAGATCTTGAAAAGGCCTTGCTTCCTGGTATTTCCTCTGCAACCTCAAAGGAAGGGAATAACCCACCATCAACCCTGACTACTGCCTGGCTCATGTGAGCACTCACGAAGAAGCCACGCATTAGTACATCCCTCTGCGTCTGTCTGGTTACTTATGCAGACTGGGGGTTTCTAGACAGCAAACACCAGGAGCATGCTTTGCCCATGGGTTCAGAACACCCAGGCACCATCACCATTCCAACATAGCTGCTTCCTCTTACAGGCCAGGCCTGGACTGTGTGAGAAGTGGTGTGGTAGGACTGAGCCATCCCAGGTAATAATGGCTCTGGCAGGATTTACATCCATTTCATTCTTGTCCCTGAGTGGCCATTCCTGGAGGAGACATGCATTTTCTTACAGATTGTAATCAGATTTTCTGTTCATTAAACTTCTTTGGTAGGAGTCTGTTGAGGTCAGTGACCCTCTTCTGAACATTTCCCAACTGCCTTTGCAGCTGAGATGAGCTAACCACTCCTGCTGCCCTGCCTAGCAAACTCCCCAGGCTCAGGACCCCAGTTAGGAGTCCTTCGTAAGCAGTCCCAATCTCAGCGTATTACAGCAGCCCTTCGGAAGCACCTGGAGAGTTCTCGTTCCTTCTGGAGAGTTCCTGGCTGAAGTCGGGAGTTGCTCTACTTGGCTGTCTCTAGGATTGCTCTCTGGGCTTCTTCATACCCCTCACAGTCTACATTTCAAATATCTAGAGAAAGACGAAATCACAGGTACAGTACTCCTTATAAATTATTTGAAAATTACCCAGTGTTCCCTTTTAAAACATGTCCTCGTTTAACAAAGACCACAACTAAAAAGTCCAGGTTCCGGAGAGTGAGAGACATCTCTGAAACGCAGGAAGCCCACTGAGTTCTACAATACCCAGCCACCACATTGGTGGCTCACAACTTCAGCTCCAAGGGATACGGCACCCTCCTCTGGCCTCTACATGCACACACACACACACACACACACACACGCACGCACGCACGCACGCACGCACGCATGCACATGCACTCATAGGCACATAGGCAAAACATTAATAGACATAAATAAATCTAATTTTTTCAAATAGCCCTCTTTGCCCCAAGAATGACATTTATAAAACTCTCTGAAAACTTTGCTGACAGAAGCTAACAGAAAAGATGAAAAAGACAAAAAGGGGTTCACTGGCCATGAGGAAAGGACAGGGTAATTACTAAGGCGACTGACAGGCAGGACACAAGCCATGTGTCATGCCCTGCAGGGCTGTATTAGCTGTATTACATTACCTTCACATCAGCAGATCACCTCATTTATTAGCTAATCAGGCAGAATTTAATATTAGAAATTATCTTTCTTAATCCTGCATGTGATCAGTTGAAAACGCAGGGCTCTAAAAAATCTAATTGTAATTGCTTACCAGAAATGTCATCTTCATGTTAAAGAACTGAACCAGGGCCAAGTGTGAGGCTGTTTTTTCCATGTTCTCAATGCACTGCTCCACAGCAGAACTGGGTTTATACATACAGGTGCCCAGTGTCCCATACTTTAGCAGCTCTTGGAGGGGGTCTAGGACCAGTCCTCTCTCTCTCTCTCTCTCTCTCTCTCTCTCTCTCTCTCTCTCTCTCTCAGAGATGGTCCAGGACTGAAAGTGTGGCCGTGGAGAAGAGCAGCATGGGATGAAGGAGCAGTCATCTCATTCGCAGCAAAGAGGCAAGGGAGAAATGTCTGAGTCTAGGTTTGGAGCGCCCTGTGGGCCTGGGCAGGAGCTCGTCCCTCCAGCAGGGCCGGATGGCAGAGTCGATCGTATCCGTCTATGGCCGGCATCTTTTCCTCCTAGCACAGTGCTCTGCAGGTCTACTCCTCATCACCCCCGCCGCTCAGTGGCCTGGTCGTTGGTGTGGCGTGAGGTAGTGAGCCTGTGATCTGCTCCAGGCAGGCTTTTCCACGGCAGCTCTACCAGTACTCCAGGGCAGACCTGCCAGGACTGTGCTGTGGGTCTTCTAGGTGCCTTCCGCAGAATGGAGAGCTTTCTTCAGGGCAGTTGAAACTAAGAAGAGGTTTTTTAAAACTGGTATCAAACTAGAGAGCCCCAAAAGATGGAGCCATGCCATACCCACTCTCTTCACTGGCCCCTGCTGCTGATGGGGGGAGCAGGAGAATCGAAGGAAAGCAGGGGCATGGTACATAGATGTGGACATCTGCCTGCTCTTTGCAGAAAAATGTGAGAGCGAGCTATAGGCTGTACTCTGTAAATACACTGCTAATGGTATGAAGGGAAGACGTGTGTGTGTGTGTGTGTGTGTGTGTGTGTGTACATATGTACTATAGTAGGACTCAAGATTCTCCTACCTTAATCATCTCCTGAGTTACTGGGATTATGGGACTACAGTTGCATGTACTACCACAGCCAGACTTCTTTCACTTTTTTTTTTTTTGAGACGGGGGTCTTACTATGGAGCTCTGGCTGTCCTGGAACTTTCTTTTTATTTATTTATTTATTTATTTTTCCATACATTGTTTTGTTTTATTTTTTCCATTCAAGAACATAATTAAAGAAATAAAATTTTTTTTCCTTTCTTCCCCTTCTCCCAGTCCCCTCCCACTACCCCCCCACCCCTCCTCCCTCCCCCTTCTTCCTTGAAAGAGGGCATGGTGCCCTGCCCTGTTAGAAGTCCAAGGCCCACCCCCATCCCTCCT
>PVIU01034005.1:0-11804 GCA_004026605.1 Ondatra zibethicus | reverse complement strand
GAACACTGTGCAAGAGTATAAATTTGTTTAGGGGAGACAAAGAGGTTCGAATTTTCAAGATGATTTCATTTATAAAAGGATGACTGTAAAAGTAATCATGTAGTAGATTAAAATAATTCATCGAAGGAATATTTACTTGTTCATAAAACTTCAGTTTTCGCCATTTTCCTAAATGACCATAAAGGTATATGAAAGTTTTAATAGTTTCAATATTCTCATCCTTTTTCATTTTTAATCACTTTTTTGTTTTTGAGGTTATATTTATATAAAATTTTCTTCCTTTTTTATGATGACCTTTACAACATACATGCATCTTAAAGCAATGAAGGGGTTTTCACTAATATAACTTGTACAGTTTATAACATTTTTAGAGTCCTAGAGTAAAAATTAAATTAAAAATTATTTAAGTTAAAAAAATAAAGGGTGACTGACAAGTGCTGTAGAAATATATTCCTGTATTGTTCAAGTTGTCCATCTCAATAACAAAGAAAGAATTTATAAGCGTTAATGTTCCAAGAAGGGACATTCAGGGTTCCACAGAAGGAGAGAGTTCTGCCTAAATTTGAGTCCCTTGAGGTAAAATCTCAGGTAGGTACCAACTTGACTTCTCTGTGTTCAGTGAGTTGTATAGGTTTTGTCTTCCAAAATAGGGCCTTTCTGTCAGTTTGTGGAGATCAAGCAACAATCTTTACAATAGCCTGCGTTGTTTACATGGGCCTCTTTGGCCAAGAACTCACTAGATGTAACCCATTCCTAGCACTGGAAGCTTCATTTGGTGATAAGAGATGTGCAGTTGGGTCTCCGTCTATCCCATTATATGGCAACCTTGCATTCTCACAAATAACAGATCATCTAGACAAACCCAAACGGAGAAGAGATAAAGCTAAATGACATCAGAAACCAAATGAACCTAACAAGTATTTACTGAACATTTCATCCAAACACACACACACACACACACACACACACACACACACACAGAGAGAGAGAGAGAGAGAGAGAGAGAGAGAGAGAGAGAGAGAGAGAGAGAAAGAGAGAGAGAGAGAGAGAGAGAGACTTTCTTCTCAGCAGTTCATGGAACTTTGTTCAAAATTGACCATATATTGGGATGCAATCCAAGCCTCAATTGATACAAGGAAATTGAAATAACACCACAAATTCTATCTGACAACCATGGATTAAAGCAATATATCAACAACAGAAACAACAGAAAGCTTACACTCATGGAAACTGAACATCTCACTACTGAATGAAAATAAATGTGGCACCCTGCCTACAGTGTTTTTTATGTCAAAAGAATGTTTTGACATTTGGTACTGAATGGAATATAGTCCACTGCTGGGGCTACCTATCCACACTGTGATCCTTTCCCTCCCCATTATGCACATCCACATCTACTGCTTTGTTGTGATGTAGTACATTAATGTCTTACACATCTTTTGAACTCTTTCATTTGCATTCATTTGTCCTATCTAGGCCACTTGGCCTAGACATAACTCTCATGACGTGGAACACTTTCAACTCTCCCCACTGCATTTTCTTATCCATGCCACAAACACATCAAAATGTTGAAATACTGCTACAGAAAGAGAGATATTTTGAGAATTTTGAGAATGTAATCTGGTGATTTATCAATGTATTATGTCTTATTTAAACTTTTGGATGGCTGGTCTGTGCTTTTTGACTACAATGAACCTTTTTTTTTCTTTTTGCAAGATGTTCAAGGTTCAGGGCTCTGCATTGGTTGAGTTTATTTTTTCTTGACAATTTATCCCATTCATGGCGCCAGTTACTTTTTTGCAGTACTTATCTTGTTTATCTTTCCCCATTCACCGAGTCACTAAATGCTATCTGTTGTAATTCCATCTGGAGAAACATGTTTGCTGGTCCCTCTATTATTCTTTTATCCCAGATGACCACAGAGCCTCATCCCTTCTTCCTTCACACCATTGATCAAATATCACTTCCTCACTGATACCTTTTCAGCCAAGTTCTATTGGAAAGCATTTCTCTCTCTAACTTAGTTTATTCACACTATCCTTTTGTTTGTAATTCGTACATAACAGATATTTTATTCATTTTGCTTATTTTCTTTACTACACTGTTAGAAGGTAGGCCGCCTCCTGCAGGACGTCATTCCATTTGTAGCTAATACTGCATAGTCTAAAAGAGCACACATTGGAGCACTGACTATTCTCCATTGCTGCAATAGAACTACTTGCAGGTTTCCTGCCTGTCTGTCTCACATCCCAGGGGCAGCTTCTGCAGACTACTTAGAAAATTCCCTTACACATTAGGTCCTACTATCAGAGTATCAGAGAAAAGAAAATTACATTGGTTAAAAATCCCTGAAACCCATATTTGCCATAGCGGAAATTTCCTTCAGGCTGCAATAGTTTCCTGGTTAAAACCTCCACTGTTTTGTATCCTTAGCTTTCATCTCTTCTTTTGATTCTTTTTACCATTCTTAAACCTTGCACAATTGTTCTCCCTTATTCATAGGTTCCCTTGTCATATATTAAGCTAGTTGCAGAAGGAACATATGCATATTTTAATGACATTATACACTAAGCAACATAAGCAACGCCAGAATATGTACATTGCAGCTGATGTGAAAATACTACCCATTTTTATAAGGGGAAGACTCACCTGCATGCCTTGGTCTCAAGTAGCAGGGATCTGCCTCAGAACAAATGCCAACAGGAGGTGATCTGCCTCAGAACAAATGTCAAATGGGTCAGGAGGGAGAACTATGCTCCTCTGTGAACGCATTTTCAGTTTTCCATTTGGATATGAGTCTATTTCTTACTGGGACCCTAGTAGATGCAGTAGGCATCCAGTAGTATGCCAAGCAAATATAACACCATTAATAAACTATATTGCAGGAAAAATAGGCATATAAATATTAAACAAAGGATTTTTTGAGATTATTGTAAGTTCTCATTGCCTGGTTCTTGTTATTAATATTTAGTCAATATGTATTGATAATGCTGACATATTACCAGAATTTCATGGAATCCTGCATATAACATACTATTTTAATAATTACCATGGTACATAAGTATAACATTTTACTAAATTTTAACAATAATCAGAGAGTAGTCTTGTAATAACTTTGTTAAGAACTAGATCTTCATGATTAATTTATTGTTCTTTATAAAAAATTCAAGTGCACTCCTAAGGCTGCTGTAGAAGCAGAAACACATTCGCTTTGTTTTGTGTCAGCTGGGTGCAGTCCTCTGTGTACAACGACACAGTTCAAACAGAGCTCAATATATGATGCAAGCAAGAAGATAAATCATAGAGCTAGGATTCTAAAAATAGCCTGTGATTACCTGCCAGCTCCCTCTGCTTTATCAAAAGGTAATAACACAGCCACAGAATACAAATGACCCAATCTAAATCTGTGGGGTGTTCAACAATTAATTTAAGGATGAGCTCTGATTTCTGCACTAAGTGACTCTCTGTGGGTGTAATTTTGAAGGGTAAATGTTATCAATGACATTAGAAAAATTCTCCACCAGGACCAAAACCTGTCTTGCTGCATTCTCTTCCAGGGCACTGTTGTGCTCACACCTGAGTATGATGTAATATCTATAATGACCCTTCATGTTCCCAGAAGATTCTTAATCAGCTGGGCCAGGGTTACAAAGAAAATAGTGATTATACCAGAGCTCTGGGAGTTGCCAAAAGGAAAAATGGCAAAAGAACCTTTGGCAGGGCTACAAAGTTAAGAAGAAAATTAAGACTTATTTCTGTATATTCTATATACACATAATTTTCTTCCTACTAAAATATAATAATCATAATTTTAAAACTGAATAATAAGCAATTACATTTTATTAACTACAAACGCTACTTTTTCAACAGTGCAAAGTGCATGTTACCAATTAAAGGTTAAAGGGCAAATGTTCGTTTGAATGCTATCTAAGCAGTCTCTGTGGAGTTTGTTTTTCTCTCATTTATGCCTACTGTGACTAAGAAAGGTAACAGAATGTCCAAATTTCATGACCCACTTTAATTCAAATTCCTCTGCATCAATTAGCCTATGACATTTGTTCTTATGCATTATATTTAGTTAGTTTCCAAATATCTCCTTTGCTCTGGGAATATAGTAGCTCCTCACTTTGAATAGCCAAAGGCCTGTATTCATGTTCTAGAATTCTGGGCCAATAGTTGTTGTCTTTAAGTAGTGCGGTAGGATTTTTCTGTTAAATGGCAGGAAGATTAAGCAAGTAAAATCCTTTAAAGTGGCTTGTTAAGAACATACTGGCTGAAGAGATGGCTCAGATGTAAGAACATGTGTTGTTTTACCACTACCTGTCATCAGTTCAAGGAGCATCTAACATTTCTTGCCAAGTAATGCACTATTCCCTAAGGAATAGTGGCTTCTGAAAATGTTGAACATTATCATTGTTTAACACTAGCTTTCTTGTTTGTAAGTGACATTTGAATAGGGTGCAGGCATTATTAATAGTGGACAGAGGGAGGAGAACCTGTGAAAAAGTGTCTGGAGTCAATGACTAAAGGGAGGCAGAGAGGAAACACAGTTTATGTGCAAATCACCTCTAGGTGCAAGTATGAAATTTTTGGAAGATATGTTTGAGATCATAGAAAGTAAACCTTGGTGATCTTCTGAAATAATTAGAGATAGAGTGAAGGGTGGAGTTGATGCCACAGTCTGGAAATCAATTTCTTGATAAGTAGCAAAATTGACTTAAGACATAGCAAAATCTGTTGCTAAGTAATCATAAATCACTTTGCAATAATATTATCTATATAACTAAGAAAACGATGTGTGTGTGTGTGTGTGTGTGTGTATGTGGGAGGATAGGTGGGTGCAATTTATTATGATTACATTTTCCCCTCATTATCCTCATACATCCTCTTCTTCCCATAAATTCCTTCTTGCCAACTAGTCTTCCTATGACTGTGTCACTGAAGAACATGGTACCCTTCCACCTGGAACCAACAACAGCTCCTCAAGAATGGGAGGGGCCCCCAGAGCATCTCTGTTCATGGGGGAATGTAGACTTCCCCTGTCTTGTGCAAATATAAATTCCTGCTGTGCGTTCATGATTGCATCAGCTGTATCATATCTGGATAGAGGCATTTCACAGCACTATGTCCCTCCTCCAGCTCTTACTTGCTTTCTATACCCTCTTCTGTGATATTTCCAGGAGCCTTATCAAAGAATGTATATGATGATACATTCCCATTAAGAAATGGGCACCCAACAAACAATAATTTCCAGAATTTTGATTAGTCATAGTCTGCATTAGTTGTCACCATTTCCAAGGTGGCTCCCTGCTCCAGAAAGAGTGACACTAGTCTATGTATAGGAACAAAAAATGTAAAGGGAAGTTTAGCAACATGTCCATTTAGGAAAACAGTGGTATTGTGTGTCCCTCTTGGTGTATGGCTTTCTCAACTACAGGCGTTCGTACACATTTACAGTGTATTCCTTTCTGTGCGGCAGGCTGCCAATCCAATCACAGAGAACTTGATTGCTCTCAGTTTAGTTGTGCCATGATTGCACAGGTCTGTGTTTCTTGCCCAGCAGGTGGGTGTTGTAGCAAGAACAGCCCACAGGTGGGTGAAACTGTTAATGAGTTTTCTCCCTTGGCAGCTTACATTGCATCTTTTGTCACAATGGATGCTGATCAGCAGGCAGAGATTTTCCAGTTTGCTTCCCAACTGATTTCTTTGTGTCCTATAACCCCGTGGGATGTCTTCAGCAAAAGGGTCTTGACATATCCTTCTGATGATCAACCAAGAGCCATAGCAATAGTCATTGTTATTTTAGAGGGGTACTCTGGGGCTTCTCTGGACATTACTTCATTCATAGGTTGCCTGAACAAGTACTGTGTTGTTAAGTAAAATCTCATGATGTCTAGCACAGCATTATCCAGTGATGAAGTATAACTCAGTTTGAATAAAGTATTATGTTTCTGTGTTTTTTCTTGTATTCTTGTGTTTCCTGTTGTTGTATTTTTTTCTTTCCTGCCCTCCCTATTTCCCCAAGTCTCTTGTCTCAAACCCTATTTAAACCTTTACAAGCTGAGTTTCCACCTACTCTCCTGTTCTCTGTGCTTCTTTGTGTTCCTTCCTCATCCGCCCCATGATCTTTTCTTACTTCCAGGCTTCTACCGACACACACACATTCCACTCTTAATATAGAAATCTACAAATCAAAAGCTAGGGTCTTCACTTAAGGAAAAGAGTACGTGATTTAATTTTCAGAATCTGAGTAATCAAATTCTCTTTTTTTTTCTACAAAATTCATTACCTCAATTTGCTCTCCAGTTGACTTTATTTCATCTTGTCAGCTGGGAGCTTAGAATATCAGAGTTATCACCATAATGAAACACCTAAGACAGTTAACGTAGAAAGAGAAAAGGCTTTCCTGTGTCTCATAATTTCGGGGATTCCAATCTATGATCCTTTAGCCCCACTGTGCACATAGCAAAATGGCAAGTTACGCATGAGGTGTAAGGCAGGGCAAACTGTCTTGGTTCCTCATGAAATAAAGGAAGTGTCATGGTCCCACAATCCCTGTTAAAGGAGGTCAGGCCTTTAATGATCTAGAACCTACTGTTAGGCTGTACTTCCTAAAGGTTTATAGCCCCCAACCCAATATAGCTACTACTGGGACAGACCCAAGCATGTGAGTAGATTACACATCTGAGCCATTGTGTACACTCTCAGAAATTGTCTTCTTAGAAAGTGTAATTTCCTGCCTTTGCTGAATTCTCCACTGAGTCATTTTAGTTCCTGTGGTTCATAGGCAGTGGGAAATTTCAAGCTTGTGCTTCAACCTACTAAAACTCAACACTGGGATCATTATCAAACCACTCACTCAAGTCAACATACTTTTGGAGAAAAAAATTTGATTTTATTGATAAAATGCATAATTCATGGGAAGATTATACAAGGTGCCAGCTGAACAAAAGTGGAAATGCTCTATCAATACATGTATAACTTGGGAAATAGAAGAGCACATAAACTATATTTTAAGTACTTTCTCCCGAAATCTTTGCTAGACTCTTCAAAATCATCTGGAACATTCATGTGTTATGTTTCTCAATTACATACAATTATTCCTTGCCTTTTAAAAATTGGAAGTTCACAGTCACAGCTTTTTAAACATGGAAAGAAATTCCATTTCAAAGGCATTATATACATTTTAGAGATTATAGTTTTCTCACTGTGCAAAATTGTCATTTGTGAATAATAATTTGTTGTTATATGAAAAATAAAACAATTTACATTCCACTGAATTGCCTAGGCAAATACTCACATTTTAAAATACTAAATGTTAGTATTTATATTCATATTAGACCAATATATTTTCATTTTATATACATACTTGATAGCATACTTTACTTTAATACATGAAGCATATTTTAAATTACTTAATGAATCTGAAAGATCAAATAATGTTTATAAATGGAATAAAGACAATATGACAAAAATTAATGTCATTATATTATAACCATTCTAATATTTTGAGGAATCCATTTGAAGATGCCCAATGCAGAGATACATATACACACACACACACACACACACACACACACACACACTTGCTATGTAGTACATCCGATATGCATCATTACTTTACTAAGCTTTCCATTCAACCCTATATTTTAGAATATATATAGACCATTTTGATAATAGCTTCATTAAATTATAATAAAAATAAATATGAAGATTATAGCTGAGATATATTGGAAGTATAGGTAAAAGGATTTAAAAAGTCCATTTGATTTCTTTTCATCCATTCTTACATATATTAAAATTTCAACACTAATTCTACTATGGAAGGTACATTGTGTGGGTTAGAACCAGTAAATGGAAATAAATGCAGCCTGTCATTCGGAACTATCAACTCAGTGAAGAGGAAACCGAATTTAACATCCTAGCAGCATATATAGATATCACCAGAGAGAAAATATAGCGCTTTCCAGGGTAAAACATGAGCAAACATTCTTAAAGAACGTGAGCTGAGATGTACGTGTGTTAAACAAAGATATTCGTCAGGTGTATTTGGAAGACTCAAGGTGTGAAAGAAGAAATAGTCTGTGATATCCAAATGATAATTTGTCCAGGAGATATAGTGAAAAGATGTAAAAATGTGGTGAATTATTGATAATGATGGCAGAACTAAGCTGAAGTTAGCCCAATTAGTGAAACATTTAAACTCATGAAAAAAGATGTGTTCCAGATGAAGTTCACTTTTTTTTCAGTGATATGTACTCCTTATATTATTAAACACAGCTACATCATATGCCTTTCTTCTATAACGGTGATATTAGATATTCATTTCAGTAAACACAAGTATGTTTTAATTAAAATGTCTTCTGAGAAAATGGAATGTCACCTTTTTAAATAGAATTTCAGGTTGCTATAGTAACTAATAAACTGTCATTACTTATTCTAAATAACATTAAAAGCATCTCTAAAAGATGGTAAATCATTACCACTATCGCCTGGTTATTAGTTACTGACATTAAATTGAAATATATTAACAATTAGGAGATTGTTTCATGTGAGAGAATCTGTAGAAAATAAAGAAGAAAACGGATAAAATGAAAAATGTCTTTCCACAGCTTAATGGGTTAGCAGGAGAAAAATGTCTAATCCTCCTTTTGTAAAAGAGTGTCTTTTCCATGACCAGATTACCTGTTAGGTTGAAATCCTTTTACCACAGTAGATGGTCTTTTTTCTTTGTTTCTATGGAAGTTTGTAAGACACTGACATGCTAGTGTAGTTCAGAGACAGAAACAGTAAAATCTCTGCAACTTTTGGGAAGCTAGACATCCCTGTGGGAATTGTCTGGGGTATACCTTGTGTCACTAGAAACAAAACAGTAAATTTATAAGGATTTAAGCATATTTTAAGTGTAATTAATACATAAAATCTTGTCGGAGGCTTCCTGATAGCTTTTTAAAACAAAATACAGTAAAGATGAACAATATATTATAATGTTGTAGAAATACTGGTACAATCTGAGCCAGGCTTTATTTAAGATGATGTACTAAATATTATGCCATACATGCCCTAAAGAATAAAATAACTAATATTAAAATCAAAACATATGGAAGGGAATTTTACCATATGATAAAGGTATTTCCAGCACCATATAATTAGTAATTAAACACTGAACCAATGAGCATGAATAATAATCACTTTCTTCTATGTACTTATTTGACTTTAACATATCAGAGGAAGTACTAACACATTCATAACTAATTTGAGAAAAGGATTAATAAGAAATCAGAGAAAACAACTTTATAAAATGTTTACCATGCTTGTTCAAATTTGAGGCCAGTCTTAATGCATTTATTATAGTGTGATATATTTTTTCTAAATATATTCCTGTATATTTAACAATTACTTTTATAGTTTAGAGAGATGGATCAGTGTCAGAACATTTGATTTTCTTCCAGAGGACCTGAGTTCAGATCCCAGTACCCTTATCAGGTGATCCCCAACTCCCTGCAACTCCAACTCCAGGGTACCCAACACCCTCTTCTGGCCTTCATGAGAACACACACATACACACCTCCATATAAAAAAAAATCTTTGAAACAAATAATTTTTATGTCTTTCAGTCAGTCTATGTTTAGTGGGCTTAAAATTATATTTCTTTTTTCAAAACATCATAAATTTACAGGGGACAAATGGTTTTTACTTAGTATTGAATAAACATTGCTGCTTGATTAGATTAAACTGATTGAAGGACAGACTCCTGGAGGTCCATCTTGGAGGGCATATTATATACATCTATGTGCAGAGTTAATATTCTTGGACACCGACCCTGCTGTAAGCCCTCCAAGTCTCGAATTTCATCTTACAGGGTGCTGTTGCTAGCATGTTTTCTCATGCTGACTGTCAAACTCTGTTTAATATACTTTTGGTACTGAATGATATAAATGTACCAGGTCATATATTCTTAACCCTAATCAGGGATTCCTCCAAGTGACATTAAGTTATAAGACTTAGGTTTGCAAGGCTAGTATTTGATGATAAAATAAATAATTCTTTTCATATCAATTTTCTCATTAAAGGCAAATTTCTGTCCACAAATATTTGCTGGTATCTCTTTCTAAATAAAAAAAGATTGTCCTAAAAACCAAGACTTATTAAAGTTACCAGAGAAGGATATGGTAATAATTTTATTAACTATAATTCACATGGGAATTCCCATCATGTTTTAGACCACACACACACACACACACACACACACACACACACACACACACACATACAGTTCAATTGAAAGGCCAGTCTTCCAGCTCCATTTTGCACAGAAGCCACTGTCAAGAATACAATCTTTGTTGGTCTTTCCTAGAGATATGAAATAAAATTAGATTTTATCTTTAGAGTAATATACTGAGCTTAGATGACAAATGTTAGGCCAAGTAATATTAAAGCAATCTATCACATTAAAAATCATTATGTCAAGTTACAGACCAAACTCATATTTCTATAATAAATAAGCTCCGAGTTCTTCTTCTTACACCTTAGATTCCTGTCTTTTCACAGGCACAATTCAGCTGATACTCATACCCACCGTGCTGATTCTGCCTTCAAGGAACCAGACTTCCATCTCCAATCAACAGGAAAGTTGTAGCTAAGCTGAAGGAGAGAAGGCAAGTGATAACAGTAGCCCAGCTGATTGGCATGCTTTGTGAGGTTACCAGCTGCTCTTCAATAATAAATGAAGCCATCACTTTCAGCAATCTGGAAAATATACTGGAACAATTATGTTTTCAGTTTTGATATAACTGAAAAACAGTTAATGGGAGGAAACAAACATTCTCCAGACTGAAGCAAACCAAAGTCCTCTGACAACCAGGTCAAGGGTACATTTGTCAAGTGGGCTAATTTCTTGATATTTATATCTTGACTCAAGATATCAAGGTGAAAAAGACCTTTGAGGGCTTGAATATAGATGCCAGAATACAACTCAAGCAACTCCATAGTCTGGAATAGTAGGTAATACTTTATAGTTGTTTCTAGAATTAGTAATGATTTCTGAACTTATTTCATATGACTAAAATGTTTATTAAACAGTTAGTCTCTAGTTTACTCTATCAATGCATTGAATGTTACCAATAGTACATAAAATACCAGCATGAAGACTGATGCTACCATTATTCCCATAAGCATAAGGAACTGACATGTACTGGCTCACATCATTAATGGTAAGTCTTGGACTTCTGTAGCCCTTTTGAGTCAGAAATAAAGTTGTTATTCCTACAACACTATTTTCACATGGGATTACTTTAACATTCGCTATTGACATCGGACGATTAATATTTCCACTGATAATTGGTTTCAGAAATATTGTGGAGGTAGATTCCTGTGAGTTTGAGGCTTGTTTGGTCCACATAGCAAATGGTGGGAAATCCACTATGATATCGTGAGACTGTTTCAAAATGAAGTGGAATACTATCAAACAAATTAATTGTTTAATATGCATATAGCATGGCAGCCACACCAAGTATCATATGTACTGACAATCAAAGACATCATTAAAAGTACCTCATAGGTAAGGTGCTGTATCTACTTTTCTGATTATATAAATTTGTAGTTGACTCTAATGTGTATATATTCCACACTTTCTTGATCCATTCTTCCATTGAGGGGCACCTCGGTTGTTTCCAGGTTCTGGCTATTACAAATAATGCTGCTATGAACATAGTTGCACAAATGCTTTTGTAGTATGATTGGGCATCTCTTGGATATATTCCCAAGAGTGGTATTGCTGGATCCTGAGGTAGGTTAATTCCCAA
>PVIU01034004.1:0-11814 GCA_004026605.1 Ondatra zibethicus | reverse complement strand
CCTTTCTTCCATCTTCACCCTCCCACTCCCCCAAGCTCTCCCCAGTCCTTCTCCCTTCCTCTTCCCCCTCTCCCCTTCCCCTGCTCCCCTACCTCCCACCTCTATCCCCGTCCCTGGCTTCCAACTTTTGCTTGATGATCCTGTTTGCTTCCAACTTCCAGGAGGTTCTGTATATGCTTTATATGGTGTTTTTCTTTCTGGGCCTGAGTTACTTCACTCAGTATAATTCTTTTTTTCCTGTTACAGAAATTTACCTGCAAATTTCATGATTTCACTTCTCTTTGCAATTGATATTCCATTGCTTACATCTGCCACATTTTTCTTATTCGTTTATCTATTGCTGGACATCTAGGTTGATTCCATTTCTTAGCAGTTGTGAAAAAAGCATCAGTGAATATGGGTGTTCATTTCTGAACTAGTGTCTACTCCCAACAACAGTGCATAAGTGTCCCTCTTTCCCCAGATCCACACCAGCATATATTGTCACTTTCAGTCCTGATGATAACCTTTCAGACTGAGGTTAAATGGAATCTTAATTAATTAATTAATTAATTAATTGTCAATTTCTCTGATGGCCAAGACCTTGAGTACATTTTCAAATATTTCCTAGCCATGTGCATTTCTTCTTAGAATCTCTGTTAAGTTCCATAGTGAATTTTTAGTTGAGTTGATAATTTCTTAATGTTTAGGGGTTTTCTGCATTTTCTGTTGAATGAGTTGCTTTAAGTATCATTTTTACCATCTGTAGGTGTCTGCTAATGTGTGTCCAGGAAAAGTTAGCACTTTAATTCAGTAACTAGCTACCAAAGTGCAGTTATCTTCAGTGTTCTTGTTTGTTTCTCTGTTCTATAATAAAACTGATCCAAAGCAATGATGAGGAGGAGTAAGTTTAAGTTTCCACTTCCAGGTAACAGCCCATTGTTCAGTGACTCAAGTCAGGGACCTGGAGTAGAAACCATGGAGAAATGCAGCTTATTGGATAGCTCTCACACACAACCTCATGCTCAGCTAGCTTTCTTATGCAGTCCAGGCCCACCTTATTATACATGGTAATGTCCTCGGTGGGCTTGGCCCTTCCGTTTTAATCTCCAATCAGAAAATCTCTCACATCCATGGACACAAGCTAACCTATTTGAAGTAGTGGTTTAACTTTCTATTCCTAAGGAACGTGATTTATTCCAGGATCTCAGCCCCATGAAATGGTGACTCCTACATTTAGAGTAAGGCTTCCAAATTTAATATAAAGCATCCTTCACAGACATATCCACACCCTCTTGTTCATTTCCATGGTGATTATAAGTCCCTTGAAGTTGACAGTTAAAATTCACACAAATTGAAACAAAGATCTTAGCTTAATGCCTAACAGTCAGTTGAAACTGAGGGCAAAACTAAAAACATATGAAAGGGTGGGTAATAAGCACCGGAAAATTCATAGAGAATTGTGTATTTCATCAACAGAGTCTCTTTGAGCTCACAGCCCTGTTATTCGTCTATATAACATGCTTTGCCTTTCTGTTAAGATCAATTGTTAATATTGAAAGCTAGAAACACAAAGCATCTGCGGCTAAGTATAAAAGAAGAGGACGTGGAGATGTCTGTCAAAAAATTAAGCAATATAACCCCATCCCTAGATGAGGAGCTGTAGGGAATAAATAACTTCTGAGGGAAAGGGAATAAGTTTACAGGGAAGAGTCCCCTAATTGACTCTGTAATACTAACTGGTCAGCCCTAAACACATATATGTATGTCCAACAGGTGTGTGTGTGTGTCCGTGTGTGTGTAACAGTCATAATTATAGAAGAAGTTATCAATTGATGTTGATACAGTATGCCTATATATAAAATTCTTAAACACATAAAAAGAGTGATACCAGGGAGATATCTCAGTTGGTAGAGAGTTTATCTTCATGTCAGAGGCCTTGGGTTCAATACCTAGAGCTAAAAATATGTTAACTGGTATCTAAAATGAAGATGAACACTACTTTCCTTGTTAATTAGAAATAATTAGTACAAGAGCAAAAAACGGATAGAATTACAGATTCACATTTTATTTTTGATATTATAATATGATTAAAATATTTAACACTTCCCTTTCCTCTCTAAACACTTCACATATACCCCTCTCCACTCTCATTTAAACTCATAGTCTCTATTTCATTACTTGTTATTACCTGTATATATGTATATGCATAGAAGTATATTCCTAAGTATAGCCTGCTCAGTCCATATAATGTTATATGTATGTATGTTTTCATGGAAGGCTATTTGGCACTGGGTATCCATCAATGTGCTCTTCCCTGGTGAACACCATGTCTCCTGTTGCCAGATTTCTTCAGTTGCCTACAGTTATCAATGTAGAGAGTTGAGGCCTCATGGGCCTTTCCCATCATTTTGGCATGTCTATCAGTGTCTCCGTTGCTCAGTTTGTGTTTGCACAGTTGTGTTTAAAGTTTTATTTATTTGACAAGTGCTTTAGTATTTATGTGTATGAGTGTCTGCTAGAATGAATTTATGTGTATCACATGCCTACAATGCCTTTAGAGACAAGAAGAAGGCATTAGGTTCTCCTGGACCCAGGTTCACACATGGCTTTGAACATCTATGTGAGTACTTAGAACTGAACCCTCATTCTCCGAAGGTGTATTTTGTTCTCTTATCAACTAAATTATCTTTTGCAATCAAAAGAATATTTTTTGTAAATATTAACTTTCTGATAGAAATGTAGTATTTCTGAAGAAATATAGTCTATTCAGTTACATTACTGAAGACATATTAACTAGCACTGACCTATCCTCTGGTATTTCCATACCAAATCATGCCTTACATACTTGTGTTTCTGAGTATACTTCTAAGTGTGTGTGTGCTCATAAGCTTACTTCTTATTGAATTTTATTTTATAAAATTTGTTTTCAATTTTTAAAATTACATATATTTATTTAGTGTGGGGGAAAGGCAAAACAGCTGTGTGTTTCACAAAGCATTTGTAGACAGAAAACACTTGGCTAGAGTTTTTTCTTTATACCATGTTTGTTAAAGGATGGAACTGGGGTCTTCAATCTTGACCACAGATGCCTTTGCCCAATATTTACCCTCTGACTCATCTGTATTACTACCCCCAAATGGATTTTCTGTAAATAAAAGCTCAGTTTCATGACATATAACACATTTTGTGATTTTTAAAGCCTACATCTAGCGCATTGGTAACAGAATACATTTTTTTTCTCTTATAGAACTTCAAAGTTATTTTCTTTAACTCATTTTATCCTCTTATTTTTTCCTAAAAGAATCTTTCTCAGAAATTCCTTTCTGTATGTTTTCAAAAATATAATAATCTGAGTGTATTACATGTGTTTTATACCTAACATTTCCCTACAGTCAAATTGTTCTCAGAATTATCACAAATTAAGGAATTGTAATATTTGCCCTGTACTAAAACACTCTGTCATCCATGATTGGAGAACACAGGAATTAAGCTGAAAGATTTATTGTGGCATCTTCAAAAATTGCAAATTGAGCAAATGATTTGACTGAGCATAACAGGAATTTAGAGACCATCAAAAGTGAAGACTGTACACCTTCTTACTCAAAAACTCATAAGAGCAAAATTTGAAATGTGAAAATATCTTCCTAACCACCTGGTCCCAGCCATATTCCAATGCATTCTAGCAGGGTGGTCCTGGGAGGAACTGCCCATTTTCCCCTTCAGTTGTTTTTTCTCCCAAGTTACAAGCCTGCCAAATGCTGCAACCTTCTAGGACTTTGGAGAACAGGGAATAAATACCATCTTTATCTTAGTCAGTTATCGTGGACAGCTTTTGTTTCCCCAATAGTCATTTGAGAATCAATTAAAGACGAATTCCCATTGGAATTAAAATGAAAATGTTAACCAATCAGAGAGAAAAAAACACTCTGCAGAAGAGTCTTCAGAGAAAGAGAACAAAGACCGGAAAGATAAAGATAAAAGAGCGGCAAAGTGAAGTGAAGCACGGAAGGAAGGGAAAACCATGAACACCTGCAGGTGCCCATGTGAAGTACTAAAATGCCACTTCAGCTGGCCTTCTAAGGTGGGGGACACCAGAGATAAGTGTAAATGAGAATGTTCCACCAGGAAAGGTGGGGGACACCAGAGATAGGTGTAAATGAGAATGTTCCACCAGGAAAGCTGCACTGTATTATGAGATCCCCGGAGATTTAAACCAAATGAAATTATACATGATCATCTTTTCTCATCTAGCAATCTGTTGTGCAATTTCCCGAGGAGAAGTAAAGAAAGGGACAGTGACCCCCTTCTAAGAAGAGCACTGACAGACCAAAGAAAAGTTCCCCTCAGTCCATCTTGGTGATCCAATGAGTTTAGTAGAGTTTTTTAATAGGGATAAAGATGAGTCTTAGGTAGCTGTAACACACCCAGAAAATTCCAGTTCAGCTGATTGATGCCCACCTGTGTAGCAGTGATGTGGATCAGGGGTGAGATCTGATAGGGCCATTTTGATGTACTGCTTAGTGGCCTCATGAGGTCATTGTAATGGCCATATTGAACCCAAAGGTCACAGATGTATAACATAGTCAAAAGTTGAATATACCCACTCTTAAAAATCAAAATTAGTTCTTAAACTTTGAAAATGACAAAACCCAAATATATTCCTTAGGAATCCATTGAAGTCAATAAGCTCCTCAAACTCCATCTTAGTTTTCCTTCTTTTGTCTTTACACTTACATGAATACTATGGACAAGGATCAACTATGGCATAATCCTCTTTTTTCTTTTGTTGCCCTTCTTTTCCCTAGCCTGAGGAAATCTCTCTCTGCTATTAACAGGCAAAATGAAAAGAGATAAGACCAGTCATGTAAAAATATATTCATGAGCTTGCTTTCAAATGATTTTTCAATATATAAAATATGCAAAGGGGAAAGAAGGGCCCTGTCCATACAGAGGGTTAAACATATATGACATCTCTGGTGCTGGCAATCAGGTGACCCGACATTGCTTGATGTGGGATTCCCCTCTGTATGCTGTGAATATCATTGGTTAATAAAGAAACTGCCTTGGCCTATGGCAAGGCAGAACATAGCCAGTCAGGGAAAACTAAACTGAATGTTGGAAGAAGGGGGGCAGAGTGAGGAGAAGCCATGAAGCCACCACCAGAGACAGACACTGAAACTTTGCTGGTAGGCCACTGCCTCGTGGCAATATACAGATTAATGAGATGAGTTATGTAAGAGTTAGCCAATAAGAAGCTAGAGCTAATGGGCCAAGCAGTGATTTAATTATTACAGTTTCTGTGTGGTTATCTTGTGAGTCTTGGTGGCTGGGAAACTAACAAGCGGTCTCCATACTACAACTGCTAATATCTTTCTATAGCCCATGCTGTCAATAGTTCTCTAGACTAGAGGGCTAGGATTTGTAAATATTCTTGTGTCTCTATGAGTATGAAAAGGAAGTAACAACTTGACCCAAAGATACTATTGGATATAATACAGGGAAAGAAACTGCTTAGAAGACTAAGGCACATTGCTAGGGCTCAGAGAGGAAAAAAAATCATATTTGTTATAAGTTTCTTTGTATACGCACTGCTAGAAGAAAGTTTCTGTTTCAAACAATTCACTTCTGATCACCTTGAAGTCAAAAGCACCAGAATATATATATTCCAAACAATTCTCATCTGATCACCTTGAAATCAAAAGCACCAGAATATATATATTCCTAATGCATTGACCTTTTGCCAAGGGGCTGTATCTCCCATGGTTATCAAGCATCTGCTACATGTTTCAGAATTGATTTCCTTTGCTCAAACTTAGTTGTGTATTTCTTTAACACACAGAAATCTTTGGTCTGATCTTCTGATTCTTATCAGTCACTTTAGTAAATCCTATGACTTGCTCATCACACTGACCCTGTGGCAGAACAATCAGCAGGGGTGAAATAATAATGTCAGCCTCGTGTCCCCATGCAGGGGTGTGTATTAGAAGGCTAGGTGTGCTTCTTAAGTAGAAGATCCAAGAGATATAAACCATCAAGGGGTTAATCCCAGCAAGATTGTTGCACTGAAGAAAAAGCTGCTGGCTTTTCTTAATTATCTCCTGTCATGTAAAAGACATATCTGGTTCTAGAGAGTCCCACTATGTATAAATGGACTTTGGGCTTTCTTTTGTAAGAATCACAGATTCCTTTTCCATTATGCCACCCAACACTAAAGCCTTGTACAGATAAAATGAACAGATCCCTTTTTGCTAGCAGGTACATGTATCAAAGACAAGAAGAACCATAAGTTGGAACTGTAGAAGAAGGCTTACTTATTGCAAGTGCTTTGGCTATTAGGAACTTTGAAAAATTCTGTGGGCCTGAAAAGAAGCCTTTCTGGAGAAACCAACAACCTCTTAAACTGAGAGAACCCAGGAGTTCCATAACCCAACATAGAAGCTTGTTATGGTGGACAGTTAGCAAACTTGGAAAGGGGCAGTGAGAAGATGTAGCTGTAAATAAAGCTTGATCAAAATGGATCAAGGAAATCTACTTTTGACCTTTCTCCTAAACTCCAATTATAAACACTTAACTACTTCTCAGGCATTTAAACTCAAGATGCTCAAACAATAAGTACCATCCCTTCTCCCATTACTCTTCCCAAAGTCTTTTCACCTATGTTGTCATAGATTCCATTTTAGCTTATGAGATACAATAATCTTCACTACATTTGATGTTGTATTGGTTATTTTTTTCACTGATATGTCAAAATAGGTGATAAAATAACTAATACTGTGTTTACTTCAGTTTACAATTAAAAAATAGAAACCATCTTGGTGGGGAAGGCATGCCATGAGGCAGCTTGTCATACTGGGTTCCTGTCAAAACCATAGAGTAAAAAATGCTAGAGCCTGATAGTGGTGGCACAAACCTTTAATCCCAGCACTTGGGAGGCAGACGCAGGCGGATCTCTGTGAGTTCAAGGCCAACCTGGTCTACAAGAGCTAGTTTCCAAGACAGGCTTCAAAGCTACAGAGAATCCCTGCCTCAAAAACAAAACAAACAAACAAAAAATGTTGGTGTTCAGCTTAATTAGTCTCTTTTAGTATAAAATTCCAAATCAGTTGTACTACCCAATCCGTGGTGAGTACTCTTCCCTCAGCTAAGTCTTTCTGGAAACATCCTCACAGACACACCCTCAGGTCTCACCAGGGCGATTCTAAATCCAGGCAAGTTGACCCTGAATATGAACCATCACAGTTATATCCAAACTTTCCATGGCATGTAGTGAAGTCACAACAGGATCAGTGCTTTGATGAACACTGATATGCCAGGGCTGAATGGTCCACAACATGGCCCAGACACATGGTGCAGCAAGAGAAAACAGAACTCAGACAGATAAACCAAACTACCCCCGTTGATTTATAGTGAGGACTATTATAAGTCTTTATAACATGTCACCAGCTTGGCCTTGGTCAAGGGCATTAATCTTAGGTGACAGTCATGCATGATAAGCAGCTGTACATCTTATTGTCTCCCATCTAGTACTTGAAAGGGCTTGAAATCTTGACCTGAGATAAAAAACAAAACAAAACAAAACAACAAAAAAAAACCAAGAGACTTGTTTACTGGCCATTGAAGACTAATCTCGGCCACATAGAAAACAAAAATGAATGCCGAAAATCTTTCTGCATTATTTACCGCCACTAGTTAATTCATCAATTAGTTTTATATGATTAAAAGTAATTGTTTTTATATATTTAAATACATAAATATGACATTATATATATTTAAATATATAACTATAACACATATTTATATATTATATATAATATAATTGTTTTATATTTATATTTTATATAATAAAATGTACCTTACTCTCTCTGAGAAGTGGATGGAGAGTGGGGTAGGGGAGGGAGGTGGAGGGAATGGGAGGAGGGAAGGGAGTGGGAACTGGGATTGGTATGTAAAATAAAAAAAGATAGTCTGTTTTCTTTTAAAAAAAAATAAAATAAAAAACTAAGTATCCAATCCCAAAAAAAGTACTTGTTGTTCCTGCATTAGGAACAATATTTTAATATAAATTGATTTTTGTCTCAACTTTTACAGGATATATTTTCGTTTACACTATTGTGAACTAGAACCTCAGTGACTCTCCACTAATCTTGCTAATTAAAATTAAATGCATGGACAACAAGTCTAGACAACATGCAATAAAGATTTGGGGCGCTTACCTTCTAAAATTATAAAGTTAAAGGACTGACAAGAACCTTGAAACCCTAAAATCTCATTTAAACATAAGGCAATAGACTCTCAGTAAGGAATTTCTCTGAGATAAGTACTAAGTGAAAAAAGAGGGATTTAAACACATATTTCCCAACTACAGGAAGGTTCTTTATTGGTCACATTGTCTGCACCTTGGAGAGTCAGCCCCTTAAGGGTAAATATTTATTTACATGGTCTTTGGCTTTATTTCAAAGTTTATAGGTATGTCTGTGTTGAAAATGAGAATGAAGATTTAAAACCTAGAGATAGGAGAAATGTCTTCTGGGGGAGGGGCAGGTATTCTTATGCAGATGTAAAAGGCAAATGTTGATAAACTGAAGGTAAAGGAAAATTACCCATTCAACCTATGGCAAATTCTACCAATGTGTAGGAGAGGTAGGATGTTTTAGAAAATGTATTTTAGAAAATATGGTTAGACTTAGCTTTGAAAAGTTACAAAAGCGCTCTTTTCAGTCTCCCTCTCAGAGAGGCAGCTTCCATCTCTCCCTTTTCTTCTCTCTCTCTCTCTCTCTCTTTCTCCCTCTCCCTCTCCGCTGCTCTTCTCCCCTTCTCCCCTTCCTTCCATAACCACTAAATAAATATCCTACCTCACTCAAAAAAAAAAAAAAAAAAAAAGAAAGAAAGAAAGAAAAGTTACAAGAGCACACCAGAAACTTGACCCTTTTAAAAAATACCTTTCTTGGCTGGGAGTATAGTTTGTTTGGTAAAGTTTATGCTGTAAAACATAAAAGCCTGGCATGCCAGCATATTCTTGTTAGCACAGTTCTGGGGAAGAAGAGATATGTAGGTACCTGGGGTAAGCTGCCTGCCAACCTAGCCCACATGACACACTCTAGACAAATGAGAAATTACCCCTCATTAAAAACCAACAGACTATTTATGAAGAACAATAACCAAGGCTCACCTCTGGGCTCCACAAATATGCCTACAGTCTTGTATACATTTGTGCACACAGACACACATGCACACATATTCATGCTCACACACACAAAAATATTTTTTTGAAGAGAGGATTAGATATCCAACAAGGTTTTGCTTTCATCTTAATGTTTAAAAATGTGCCACAAGTCTGCTCTGCTACTGCACACAAGTGTGAAAGATCTTTGAAAGTATTTTTGTCAGTAGAAGATCTGCCTCCTACCCCAGATATGACTTCCTTTCTCACGTAAACTGTCTATTTAAAATCTCTTTCACTCATTTGTGTTGTGCGGAGATGAGGTACTAATGCCTGTTCTGGGACTGGATAGTCCCCACGTGCCCATCTTCTGACACACTTCCTTGACCAATGGTTAGGAAGTAGGGGGAGGTACAGCAGAGATGCACAAATAAAGAAGAACAAGGCTATAAAGAAGGCCAGAGACCAATTATTCTCCCTAGTCAACAAGGACAGAGGAGGCACTAATGGGGCTTCAGTTTCAACAGAGGAAGAATTTAGGTTAATTATTAGGAAAATTATTCTAACATTTAGGACAGTTAGGACTCTAGAAAGAAGGTCCACAGAGAGCCAGCAAAATCACCTTCACTTAGACAAACTCCAGGTGAGGTTGGTTGACAATTTATCAGGAAACATTACTGAATGAAGAGGCTAGCACCACCAAGAAATATGGAAAAACTACTCTGCTTTGTGAGTTATCTGATAGAGCCAGTCTGTCACTACCAGACTGTCCAGCTTTAGTACAGGTACAAAGAATAGAAGAGAACACAAGATTTGAGTTCTGCCTCTTGAAGTTTCTGTAAACACTGACTTTTCACTTGATGTTGCTTAGAAGACTCCAGTCATCACCCTAAATCACAAGCTCTAACACCTTTTCCTCAGTTTCTGACATTACTTTTCTCTATACCAACCTTCCATATAATCACCTTGTATTTAGGAAAATGCAGATCTAATGATGAGCACCATATGCTATTTCAACCTCACAGTCAAATGAAACATTCATGTCACATAGAAGGCTTCATTTACTCAACCTGAGATACAAACCATCAGACTACCAAACATCCAAGGCTGCTACTATGTGTACTTCTTGCATTCTTCTTTTGTTATTCCCTTAAATGGTTCTGAAGATTTTGTCAGTCTTCAAAAAGTAGGACTTGGGCATTAAAACCTCTCTTCTACCCACACAGGGCCACATGGAGCAACTTTCGTTCCTGACTGCACCACCAGTTGGCTCCTAGTATATCAATGACAGCAAGCGATCATTAAGGCCCCTTCACAATGACTCCAGTCATTGAACAGTTCCTATGGCCTTGGATTGTGGAAAAAATTGAAATTATGAAATGGAGTTCACAATGAAAAGAACAAATAAGTAAAAAGAACCAAATTGTCAGCCTTGAAAACATACATACAAGTAATATCATATGTACTCAGCAGGTTATATTGTGGAATATATATGTGTATATAAATAAATATATATTGTAATAACCAATGATGTAAAAAAGACCCATGAATTTGAAGATGAATAGGGAGGTATGTGGGGAGATTTGGATGGAAGAAAGGGAAGGTAGAAATGTTGTAATTAAAATACAATCTCAAAATTAAACAAAAATATAAACTGTAAAATAAGAATAAACATGGTAGAGACAAACAATGCTATACTCTGAATAAATGCTACCCAAAAGAAATGTAAAATGTTATACTTAAAACCAATAGAACAACTGAATGTAAACCAAAACTTTAAGGAGAAAAGTAGTAAACTCAATAGTAATGAATGAAGAACTTCATTCATGTCATTGTAAAAATCCAACTATATGGGATATTAGAAAAAGCATAAGAATCTAATGGATACTTTCAATGATTTAAATATGATCCTTTATGATAGTAAATCAAGATCATTTATGTGTGAATATTTATGAGAGTAAATTAAGAAACAAGGTAATATACTTTCTTCATACTCAGAGGAACTATTCTTTATCAGAAGCCACATGTTGTGCTGGAAGCTAGGAAATACTAAGTTTGATATTTCACAAAGTAGTATTTGACAGAGCAGAATTAATGTAGAAGCAAGCTAGAATATATACATAGAAAGTCACTGTTGGGCCTTAGAAAGCATGCCATAACTGACCTGTTTTGACTTCTGCTCTTTCTCTTTACAAAGTTTCTTTCTCTAGCTAAGAATATCTTTCTCAAAATCCATACAGTTGCACAAAATCCCTCTTGTAGCAATTTCTCCAAGTAACCATAAAATAATTAAAAACAAAGAAGAAGAAGAAGAAGAAGAAGAAGAAGAAGAAGAAGAAGAAGAAGAAGAAGAAGAAGAAGAGGAAGAGGAAGAGGAAGAGGAAGAGGAAGAGGAAGAGGAAGAGGAAGAGGAAGAAGAAGAAGAAGAAAATCATCTCCGAGGTGAGTTCCAGGACAGCCAGAACTGTAACACAGAGAAACCCTGTCATAAAAAACAGAAATAGATAGATAGATAGATAGATAGATAGATAGATAGATAGATAGATAGATAGATGAGAAAAAAGAAAAAAGAATCATAAACATTTCTCCAAATAACCAGAAGAAAAGAATCTTCAGAACGCCCACATAGACTTTTCACTTACTCCTCCTCCTCCTCCTCCTCCTCCTCCTCC
>PVIU01034003.1:0-11794 GCA_004026605.1 Ondatra zibethicus | reverse complement strand
GCTAAATTGGCAGGCATAAAAAAGCAAATGAGATGGGTGTTGAGGACCGTTTTCAAGTGACCTTAGTTGAAAGCCAAGTCCAGAATGATTTCATCTTTAGCAGCGCCATGATCATGAGAAACAGCATCTGCTTGTGTTTTCCTTGCCCCAGACTCCTGCCTGCCGCTCCCTGACCAACACTCAGCTGTGAACGGAACATGACAAGGAAGCAACAAGTCTCTGAGTAGCTTCTGTACATGGCTGTAAGGTAACGCCAGCTGCACGTGGCTCAGCTTCTTCTGCCCTTGTAACCTACTTCCTGACAGCGTTGATTGTATTGAAGCATCGCAGTTTTGTCAGCCGTGTGTTGGCTCCTTGTAGGACCACTTCTACTTCAATCCGGGCGCTCAGTCCTAGTGTGATCAGCCCAGGCAAGCTACAACAAAACCTGGCAATTTTGATCACATGTTGTTCTTTAAATGTGTTCTTATGCTGAATTTGAACATTCAAAGGGAACCAGCAAGGTGGATCCCTGGGTAAACACACTTGCTGCCAAGCCTGAAGCTGTGAGTTCAGTCCCTGGGACCCACATGGCGAAAGGCAAACACTGACTCCAGCAAGTTATCCTCTGACCTCTACATGCCTATACATGTACCCCACGCCCCACTCATAAACAAATAAAAGTAATAAAGCATCAAACGGCACACCATTTTCTCCAGTATAGTAATTACTTCTCCCTTTGCTGTCGCAAAATATCTGACAAAGACAGTTTAAGGAAGGAGGGATTATTCTGACTCACAGGGTGAGGAGGCTAAATCCAGCAAGACTGGGAAGTCGTGGTGGAAGGCACATGAAGCAGCTGATCACATTGTGTCCACAGTCAGGAAGCTGAATGACAAACTCTGGCGCCCAGCTTGCTTTCTGCTTTCGTTCAGTCCGGGACCGCAGCCCAAAAAATGATATCACCTATTGTTCGAGCGGCTCTTCTCTCCTCCATTGAAACCTCACTTTTAACACCTTCACAGATATCCCCAGCAGTGTGTGTACATGGTGATTGGAAATCCAGTCCAATCGAACCCGAAGATTATCCAGCACACTTAGAAGCCAGAGCTCTCAAGAGTTCATGATCTTTTGCCCATTGATCCAAAAAGAAAGTTAGCTCACCAGCAGTTTCGATCAGGAATTCACCAAGTGAAATATATATCTTGCCTCTTTCCCCCCAACCCCCTCCCAGCTCACCTCACCTACAGGGCTCTGCATAATCAAAGTGCCTTGGGGGAGATCCAGGGCCTTGCTAGAACAGGAACACATTTCCTACCCTCCATATGTTTCCTCCTGCAGCAAGCAACAACTCAAGCTTTACCTGATTTGCTTCTTAAACTATAGAAATGATCCCTAAAAGTATAGTCTTTGGAGATTCGTCTTCTAACCTCCAACCAATAGATAGATAGATAGATAGATAGATAGATAGATAGATAGATAGATAGATAGATAGATAGATAGATAGATAGACAGACAGACAGATGAAATAAAGACGGGGCAGCCTATCTTGAGTCCACTCCGGTCTGCTTCTGGATGTTGAATGTTGCTCAGCTGGCTTTTCTCTACTGGCCTACCTCACTCGTGATTGGCTGCCTGCCCTAGAGGTGGGCTGTCTGTGTCTGGGTCCAGAATCCATGTTGAATTCTAAACCCATCCTACCAGGCAAGGGGTGGACTTGGGAAATGCTAAGTCCCCCAGCTATTTATTGAACCTCCTTGCTCTGTTCTCCCTTCTCTGCTAGGTTGTCTTCTCCCTGCTCCCAGCCCAGCCCTGCGCCTCCAGCGCCCTCTCTTTCCTGTTCCTACCCAAGCTGCTCTGAGACAGAAAGGGAGAGCGGAATTATTTATTGTGCGTCTGTTTGAAGTGAAAGGCTTTTACATTTTAATGAGCACTAAATAGGTGCGAGGAAATATTGTTCATTAGCTGTAATCTGCGGAATTGCTTGAGTGAGCTTCCTTTGGAGGCTGCTTTAAGCGGTTCACTCAAGTAGAGCAGTTTGTATGGTAATTAAGGGAGCATTTTGCTGTCAACATCTGTGCTGCTATTTATAACAGGGGAGGTGGCTTGCGGCTCCACTGGAGGGCTGGAGGGTGTGGGTGCAGAGAGATGCAGGTGGGACGGGTGACAGTCAATAGTGGCACAGCCATGGCTTGCAGCCATGACAGTCTTCTTTTCTCCAGCTTTCCTCCCGTTCAGTCTCAAATACTTCTCACAGAAATCCACCGCCATTCATCGTGGCTGGAAGAATTCTTGCTCTGATGTCTCTTCATTAATCACAACCTCCACCTGGCAGCCCAGGCAAGGAGAGTCAAGACGCGGCAGAGAGGCGAGTGGTCTTTAGCTTTGTCGCAGGTTCTTTCTGTCTCGTGCGTTTTTTTTCTTCTCTGTGTCGCTCTGATGGGGCAACAAGGTACCAGCATAAGGGCTGTGGCACTCGGGGGCAGTCAGAGATGGCCAGGAAAGAAACACTGAGCACCTCACATCCCTGCTGAGGTGAAGGAATAGTCACCTATTGACAACATTAGCTTGGCCTGTAAAAAGTGTGATTCCATGTCCTCCTGGAGTGGCCTGAGGTACTCTGTATTATTTGCAATATCAGAATGATCTGGCCTGCATACCCTCCAGCTAGAGAGATGGAGAGGTTACCTGGAAAATTCTAGGAGACAGACTTACCAGGTCAGAGGACATTCAGCAGGAAGGTGGCTTGGCTATGCTGAGGTGAGGAGCAGAAAATGTGGGCGGGAAGGGAATGAACACAGGCAGAAAGCCTGCAAAGAAGGCTGATGGCAAGACCACTGGTAGGGCTGAGTTGGTCTCTGACTGAATGATGCCTGGGTGAGCTGGGAGCTGGTGAGCACAGGGATGAATGCAGGTAGTTCTGTAAGGGGAGGAAGGTTAGGCCCCACCTTCTGGGGACAAAGGGGAGGTGAAGAAGCAGTGGCTACGTGCCCAAAAATCTTGTCCCGACTCCTTATGTTTTCCCCAGCTTAACGTCGAACCAGGCAAGATTCTTGAGAAGAACAGCCATTTTGCCTAGCTGTGAAGATACAGCCACAGAGAGGCAGAAGTCAAGCAGAACCCAGCTACTGGAAGGCAATGGGCCTCATGCACCAGGCTGGGTATTCAACAGCAGGGGGTTTCTCTGTCCATTTCTTCACACTTTCCTCTTTTCTCTTTTCCTTTGCTTCTTTCCTTCCCTCTATTCTTCCTTCTTTCTTTCTGTGTTTTGAGACAGGGTCTCCTGTAGTCTAGGTTGGCCTTGGCCTGCCTGTGTAGCAGAGGATGACCCTTAACCGCTGAGCTTCCTCTACCCCCGTCTTCTGAGTGCTGAATTCACCGTTGTACACCACCACACCTGGTTGATGTGGCACTGGGGATCAAGCCCTGGGCTTCATGTATCCGAGAGAAGCGCTCGACCCCTTGAGCTACACCTCTAGTCCCCCAACTCCGGACCTTGTCAATTTTAATACATAGGCATTATTTGGCACATAGTAGGAGAGTACTCAAAATCAGTATCTTTTGAGTGAATGAATAAATTATCGAGGACCCGTTGACATCAAGAAAGACTTACAATAAAAGACGTGGAGCATGGCAGCCGCCAGCCGGGGACCTTTTACTCAGTCAGTGAATTGGTAAAGGATTAACAGCCTTCAAAAGGAACACACATGTTTTTCATCCCACCCAAAATCTTGATTTTGGAAAAACACATTAAGAAACATCAGGTCTACTGAGGAAATCAAATAGGTGTGATGTTTTGAAGAAGAAATGCTCCCCATGCGCTGGTGTACTTGAACACTCAGACCCCAGTTGATGGTGCTGTTTGGGGAGGTGACGGAACTTTGGGGACACGGCAGCTTCCCAGAGGAAGGGTGTCCCTGGGGGGGACGTTGGGGTGTAAGGCCTGGTGCCACTTCCAGTTTTAAGGAAACAGCTTTCTGCTTGTGATAAAGATGTGATCTTGCAGCTTCCTGATCCTGCCCCTTGCTGATATCTTCCCTGCACGATGGACTCCTGTTGCTGTGGAGCCAAGAGACAGAGTAAACCCTTTCTTCCTTGAATTGCCTTTGCTCTTCATGTTTTATGACAGCAACAGAACTAACTAAGGCCATGAGAGACTCTGTTAGTTCTTTCTATGTCTCTGTGACCAAAATAATTGACAGAAGCAATGGAGAGCTTTGGCTCATGATTTCAGAGAGAATTCAGCCCATCACGGCAGGGAAGGCATGTGTGATGGCTATAATTGGTTGTCAGTTTGACTACATCCAGAATTAACTAAAACTCAAAAAATTGGCCACATGCGTGAGAGATTTTTTTCTTCATTAAATAATTTGAAGTGAAAAGACCTACTTTGAATCCAGATCTTTGACTTGGGAAGATCCACCTTTAATCTGGACCAGGCCTTCTGCTGGAAGTCTATATAAAGGGCATGGAAGGAAGAGGCTTTACTCTCTTTGCCTGCTTGCTCTCACTAGCAAGCCCATTCTTTCACTGGCATTAGAGCCTGCTTCTTCAGGCTTCTGGCATATACTGAAGACAAGCTGAGACATCCAGCCTTGTGGACTGAACAGTTACTGGATTCTTGGATCTTCATAGGCAGTCACTGTTGGATTAGCTGGACCACAGCCTGTCAGGCATTCTAATCAAACTTGTGTGTGTGTGTGTGTGTGTGTGTGTGTGTACATATAAACAGAAAGAGATTCATTCTGTAAGTTCTGTTACAGAGCCTGGCTAATGCATCATGGTAGCAGGGGTAATCCTGCCCATGCCATCGGACTGTCTAAGTTTCTGTTCATATCTTGGCAGACCAGGAAACAGAAAGAACAGTTTAGGCTCAAGCGTGAGTATAACTTCAATGTCTCACCCACATGACTCATCCAGAATTACCTACCTCTGCCAGCCAGGCTCCTTCTCCTAAAGGCTCAATAGCATTTAAAGAATCACACAAGGTGGGGGCTGAGTAATCAACACATTACTCCGTGGGGGATGTTCAACCCATTACAGTATACAGAAACTGCCCTTCAATAGGACCAGCTTCTTAATAACTGAATATCAGGGATACATTCTCCTTTTAAAAACTCCGTCTTCACTGACACAAATTGTTATTAGGCACAGTATTTTATCTCTATGTTATTTTTGTCTTGATTTTTGCATGATTATTAAACGTTGTTTGAAGTCTGTGTTTGTCCAAAGGCAATTTCACTTAATGACTCACTTTGAAAAGTCAAATACAAGCAAACAAACCAAAGCAAATCTCATGTGAGCGAAGATGATTTGAACTTGGAGATTGTCATAAGTAACTCGGCTTTTCCGGTAGCTGCCAAATCAGTATCAGTTTAGAGTAGTGGCCTAACCATGACCTTTCAATATAGTTAGGCCTGGAGAAAAAACTTTCATCTATTTAATGTCCCTTTATTTTTTTTTTTTGTCTCTTCGCGTGTTAGTCAGCTGTCTGTTACTATAACAAAACTCCAGAAATGGTCAACTCATTTTACAAAGGAATTTTTCTTTCGGATCTTCATTTTCAAGGTTCCAGTCCATTGCCTCTTAAGCCTGTAGCTCTGGGTCTAGATAAGGGAGTAGCACAATATGCTAGAAGGGCAATGTGCTCACCTGCTGGTGGCCAGCAAGTTGGAAGAGAGAGAAAGCCAGACACTATGTCCCACAACTCCACCACAACACAACAGGTATCTCTTCTTCAAGTAGAAGTCTATAAAGAGGATGCAACAGAAGAGAAAAATGAATTGACTCGGGTTCATGCTTCAGGTGTATCTGTACACCAGTCTTCATAACAGAACCTTGAAGGCTGCCTCAAAAGGGTTAAGCTTCTAGAACTGAATTTTGAGATTTAATTTTTTCTATGGGACTCACTTCTAGCCTATTGCTATGGCATTAAGCCTGGTCCCAGACTTCCAGGGGCTTAAGTGTGGACTAAAAACATGTTACAAATAAATTATTAGAAAGTTATCTTGCAAATTACCATCAGAGCAGTGTCTGTGTTGGGTGGAGTGAGAGGATGTGACAGTAGGCGGGATGGAGTACAAGGGCCATCAAGAGGGCAGAGGTCACATGGACACTCTTCCGGAAGAGATTTAACTCTCACTCAAATCCATAGATGTGACTGATCGCCGAAAGCTTCAAACAAGAAACAAACATGATCCTGTTGGAACTGTAGGTCATTTGAGCAGCAACAAAGACAGGATTAGAGGAGTGGAGCGGGGGAAGGAGTGAAGGAAGAGTGGAGACGAAGGGGAGGAGGAGCTGAGGAGTATGGGGCTCAAAGGAAGACAATGGAAAAAAATTTTTAATAAAAGTATCTTAATGTAAAACTACAGAGGCATAGGAAAGCACAAAGATGATTGTGAGCACCCATTGAGGATGCCATAAGATCCTGAGGTAAGACCACAGGAGCAATGGTTCTGAGGAAGAGGCAGGAAAAAGTCTGCAGGAGCAGTTTCTGTAAGACGGGGTAACCTGGTACTTTAGACAGAGTGGGAAGGAAGAGTGCATTTAATTTGGGGGGAGGGGTTCGAGACAGGGTTTCTCTGTAGCTTTGAAGCCTGTCCTGGAACTAGCTCTTGTAGACCAGGCTGGCCTCAAACTCACAGAGATCCGTCTGCCTCTGCCTCCCAAGTGCTGGGATTAAAGGCATGTGCCACCACCGCCTGACCAGAGTACATTTAATTTTAAGGTTTGCCTACCCAAGGAAGTACAGTTAACAGCCACTTTTACAATTTGTTTTACATTGTCATCAGTTATTGTTGCTACACTTGCCATTTACCAGCTGAAGAACCGGGTTCCCTAGGAGTATAAGAAAACACTAGATTTAGAGTCTGGTCAAGATTCCTGGCGGGGGAGGGGTTCTAAGTGGTGCCTCCTCTCCTCCTAAAAGGGGACACTGGCCTAAGAATGGGGGCTGGTGGTGTGCTTGTTTGTTTCTTTATTCAAATGAGAAAAATTGCAACACATGTATAATGCTTAACATCTGTTCTGTGTTGTGCCATTTGGGAGCTTTTAGAATACTCAAAAAAGTTAGGCTGCTGTTTGCAAACCATTGGTACAAAACCATGCATCCCAAACATTATCTTCACCTCTAAAGGAAACCTTATACCCCTAGTAGTCACCCCTCATACCTACATCCTGAGAGGAGAAGATGTTGAGTCAATGTGGTGCCTTAAACTGAACTTGCCTTCAGGAATATCAAATTAGAGATATTGGTGGGGTCCCCAAGGGCAACATCTGGATGTGGAGATTGAGGGAGATGTCTGTGCTGGAAATGAAGCTTCCACAATCACCTATTAATAGGAGGTGGTGGTAAACACAGACTAGAAGGCAGGGTGATGTTTCTAGGCTAGGAAAGAGGCTGATATTCAAGTCTGAACAGACACAGGGAAGTGTGGTTTGTGTTGTGCTACTTGCATCTTGCCACAAGTCAGTTGCTTACTGAGACCCACGTGGAGCTTGCTGTCTAGAGAAGGCCAGAACTCTACAGCATCACTTCCCAGACTGACCAGAATGAAGAGGGCGGTTATTCACAACCTCTGGCCATCATCTTCTTTGGGTTACTAGAGTTCTCTGGAGGGACAGAAACAATAGAATGTATATCACAAAGGAGATTCATTTGATTGCCATCAAGGAGAGAATCCATTATCGCTCTGTCCATGTGACTGGGTATCTCAGCATCCCAATTTGATGTTGAAGGCCTGGAGGATTTCTGGAGAGCCATTAGTCTTCAGTCCACAGTGGAAAACCAAAGAATCTGGGTTCTGATGTCAATGATGAATGACCCCACAGTGACAATAGAGAAGATTGAAAGTGTGAAGACAGGCAGCTGGGCTTTCCTCTCAGAACTCTTTGATCTAGGCTACAGCCTCTAGGGCTGCCTACTCTGAGGGGTGATCCTCATCCCTTCAGTTAATTCTTCATGGAAATCCTACCACAGACCCACCCATAGGCACATCTCTTAGTTCATTCCAGATCCAAACAAGTTGACAACTGAGACACATTCATTAATGTCTTTTCTTAGCAGTGGGGTTCTAAATTCCCAAGGACATGGTCAGAGCTCACTTCTCTTCCTGTTCTCGGTTGGCCACAGTGCTTATGTGCCATGAGCAGAAATTAAATGTCTGCTGATAGAGGAACACGAGACTTTATAACATTTAATCCTCAGTCGTTCATTGTTGAGTATGGCAAACCTTCCCTGGGAAGACACAACACATGTTGACTCACCCCAGAAGGAGATCCCCAACAGACCAAAATAAGGATTACACCAAAGCTCAATTGGGCAAACTAATGAATTCTTATTGGGTTTCAACAGGGGTGTGTGGGAAGGGTTATGTACAGGAGCAGGAATGATGCAGAGCAGCAGCTACATCACTGAAAAACTCATCCCAACGGGGGATAACTCATGATGCAGCTCTGGTGCTTTCTCCACAACTTCCAGGTGGCTCCACAATCTGAGTATCTCCTGTGCTGCTGGGCTGTAAAAGGAGACTGCCCTTTCATTTCCCAGCCACCCAGACCCAAATAATCATACAGAAACTATATTAATTACAACACTGTTCAGTCAATGGCTCAGGCATATTTCTAGCTAGCTCTTACATCTTGAATTAACCTATTTCTATTAATCTGTGTCTTGTCATGAGGCCGTGGCTTACAGGAAAGTTTCCGGGTCCTTCTCATTCAGCAGCTACGTGGCGTCTCCTTGACTCTGCCTACTGTCTCTCTATACTTCTGTTTTGATTTCCTGCCTGACTTTACTTTGCTAAGCCATTGGCCAAACAGCTTTATTCATCTACCAATAAAAGCAACACATCCCACATCATCTCCCCTTTTTTCTGTCTAATTAAAAAGGAAGATTTTAACATTAACATTGTAAAATTACATAACAAAACAGTTATCAAGCAAGAATTATAGTTATAATAGTCTATTTGTATCTAAAGTTTTATATCAAATTTATCTTTTATTATGACTAAGGAAAGCTATAATTATAATTATCTAGTCTTCAACCCCATTAAAGACTCAAGAAGGATATACTATTACCTAAGTAAAAAGGAAATGCATTATAAGCAACTTCCAAAATTCTAGAATTAACAGAGACATCTTGCTGCCTGCACATTCAACCAAAGTTCTTTTGTAATGTCAGGCCACCCATCTTCAGCCTACAGGTCCATAATATCTGGCAGACTTTTCCATGAAGCAGGAAATTTGAAACACTGTTTCGCCTATATTGGCAGTTTGCCAGTAACTTTCTTCTCTATCCTGCAAAATGTCTGGCAGACTCTTTCATGAAACAGGAACCTTAAAGGACCATCCCATCTTTTGGAAAGTTCAGCAGTCACTTTTCTGTGGGTCCTGTATGTCCAGTTCATACAGCATACCATCAAGTAGTCCAGGCAAGAGCAGTTTCTTGCCCAACAAGCTAGCCTTGTCACATTGAAGGCAAATTCCATAATGAGTTTCTTCAATGCCCATCAACCTCTCTGAAATAATTGGTGCTGCCAGAAGCAGACATGTCTCACTGTCAAGAAAAGTCTAAGTTCTCAAAACCTATTAAATGCCTGTAGGTCTTTGAAAGATTTGAAGAATGCCTATCCATTTGAAATATATCTCTGTACATCTAGAAAACCTAACATGACTACATTATAAATGATTTTCTATTAATCTGTATTTCTTATGCATTATATTTCTAAATGAGCTGCATAAACATAATAACTTAAACAAGCAGAAATAAATACACAATGTAACAAAATCAACTTTAAATCTGTATCAATAGACCAAAATCTTTACCAATGCAAAGTATTCATCTCTATATTATATCTCCCTTTAAATAAAAACAAACATTTATAAACAATTATTTTCAGAATTTGGTCATTGTTTTCTCCAAACTGCTTCCTATTGTTTTTTGGTTGAAGTATTTTTGGGGTTCATGGAGACTTTTTGGGGTGTGTTGTTCCATCAAACACATTATCATGGAAGGAATCCACAGAATTTCATCTTCTGTGGAAATGAAAGCAGAACCTCCTTTCTAAAGCAACATAATCTTAGAGTCAAATTTTGAAGTCAAGATACCTTTAAAATATATGTGTTGGTTTAGCTTAGCAGCCCATACAATGAAATGTCTCTCTGTACTTAGCACATTCACAGTAAAAAAAAATCAAAGAAAACACAATAATACACATAATTCAAACTCTGTGTATTTTCCATCTCTATGTTGCTTATTTTTTACTTTATTTTTTAATATTTATTTTATTATCTTTATTCCTTTAATCTGTGACAGTCTGTCTTTTATAACTGCCTATACTCTTTTTATTCTCTCTCCCCCAAGCCTACGTACATTTTTCAAACACACTGTGACCCATTCAGAGCTTGATTTTTGTCTGAATCTGTCTTTATTGTGTATCTGTAGTAATGAGGGGCTCAGGCTGCGTTCCCAGCGCCGGGCCCCTTGTTCTGTCCCACCTGGCTCCCGGTGCGTACCCGAAATAATTACACGGAAACTGTATTCATTTAAATACTGCCTGGCCCATTATCTCCAGCCCCTTCTTGGCTAACTCTCACATATTATTTTAGCCCATCTCCATTAATGTGTATCGCCACTTGAGTTGTGGCTTACCGGCATGAGTCTAACCAGTGTCCATCTTGTGCTGGAGAAGCATGGCGTCTGCCACACTGCCTTCTCCTTCACAGCATTCTGTTCTGTCTACTCCGCCCACCTAAGGGCTGCCCTATCAAAAGGCCATGGCAGTTTTCTTTATTTAACCAATGAGGGCAATACACAAATAGAAGACCCTCCTACATCATTTCCCATTTTTCTGTTTTAACAAAAAAGAAAGGCTTTAACTTTAACATAGTAAAATTACATAACAAAACTTAACAAGCAAGAATTACAGTTACAACCTATTTTATCTTTTATCATGACAAAGGAAAACTATAACTATAACTATCCATTCTTCAACTCCATCAAAGACTCCAGAAGGATAAAATATTACCTAAGTAAACAAGAAATAAGCAACTTCTAAACTCTAAAAATGACAAAGACATCTCGCTGCCTGGACAGTCACCCAAAGTTCCTCTGTACTGTTGGAGCATCCATCTTCAGCCTACAGGCCCATAGTATCCAGCAGACATTTCCATGATGCAGGAAAATTCAAAGACAGTTCAGTCACTTTCTTCTGTATCCTGCAGAATGTCTCACAGACTCTTTCATGAAGCAGGAACCCTGAAGGATCATCTCACCTTTAGGCAAGTTCAGCAGTCCTCTCTCTGCGGGTTCTTTGTGTCCAGTTTATGCAACAGTCCAGGCAAGAGCAGTTTCTTGCCCAAATGGCAAACCAACTGCATAAGGAGTCTCTTCGATGCCCATCTTTCTCTTGAAGTAGCTGGTACTGCCAGGAGCAGATGTGTCTCATTGTCATGAAAAGTCCTAAGTTATTAAAACATTAAATGCCATGTTCTGTAGTCTTTGAAAGATATGAAGAATGCCTATCTGAAATATATCTATGCACATCTAGAAAATCTAACATGACTACAAACTTGACTATATCAATGACTATCCATTAACAACCTATATTTCATAATTATACATTACATTTTTAAATGAATTACACAATCACAATACCTTAATCAAGAGCAGAAATATAACAAGATTGACCTTAAATTTATATCAATAAGGCAAAATTTATACCAATGTAAATTATCCATATCTATATCATCTCCCCCTTTAAATTTAAAGAACATTTATAAACAATATTTGGGAATATGGGCACAGTTACTT
>PVIU01034002.1:0-11776 GCA_004026605.1 Ondatra zibethicus | reverse complement strand
CATTTGGTCATGTCTCCTTAGTGCTCCCTCATTCCTTCTCTTCATTTGGTCATGTCTCCTTAGTGTTCCCTCATTCCTTCTCTTTGAGGGAGGATGGAAATGCATATTCTGTACTATTTAATGTTAGATATAACATTTATATTTTGATTTTACAAAGGCTCAAACTTAAAAGAGTTCCTTGAGTTGGAGAAGAGATTGTGGACATATGACATTACAACAGTGTTGATACTGTAAAATATAATGAAAACTTTTCAAGTTGGCCTAAATGAGTTTTGCAGCAAGAGGATTCTATGAATTGCCAAAACAGAAGCAAAATGTTGTTATGTGAATAAAAAATACCATCTAGAGTATCTTGGCATTTGTTTCCCAGTTATTTGTACTGCTTAAGGCTATTAATGATCTCTTAGTTGTTTTTGGATTTCCTTGGTGGAAATACACCACTGTGGAAGGCTTTGCAAATTATATAGCCACATCCTAAAAACTATTCTATTTTTAAGCTCCCTGTATGTTGATTAAAATGTGATTGGCTGGCTTTCTTCTCCCACCTCCTTTCTTGCAGCACCTATCCAGTGACGATGGATTCTTTACCTCTGAAACCATATGCTAAAATAAGTGCTTTCCCTTCTGTCACTTTCGCTGATGGTATTTTATAACAGTGAAAGAATAACTAATACAGCCTCCTACTGCAAGCCCTTAGAGCATCTATGCCATGGCAGAGGACTGATGGCATCCTCAGCAGCTTCTACACAGGGCATCTTCACATGTACATCCTTGATGGGGGACACAGACCTCCATAGACAATGTCTAGACACCAGCTTTTAAAAGTTCAAATACCCACATCATACATGACTCCTGTTGCCCCTCTAGTTTTCTCTGCACCCCCTATTCTGTCACGTTTGTAAGGAAGTTTTCCCTATTTTAAACACTTCAGTCCTAGCCCTCTTTGTCTTCAGCCAATCCCATAAACACCACCAACCAACATCTCTGTCTGCCTTCTTCTTGACTTATACCAAGGCCTAATTGCAATGTTAGACCATTCCCTGTGCACTTGGCCTAACAAACTTGAATGTCACAGTATACAACTTTCAGTCATCACTCAACTCTGAGTGACCATAACGCATACCCCTGCCCCTGACTCATATTCCATGTCTATATAGACATTGACATTTCCCCTAGTCTCCATTAATTCACTCTTCCTTATTTTCCCCCTTAGCTCCTTTCATTTTCATCTGCTCATTTTTCTTCAATCCCCATTTCAATCTCTTAAGACAAGACTCATTTAATTCACTGATATGGTTTAAAGATGAACACCTGCTCTGACTCAGGAATTGAACTGGATCCCCAGACAATATCACTACTTGGAAGAGTTTCTAGAAGTTTTGGCATGAAGGAATCTAACTAGTGGGTCATATGAGCAGGTGGATCCTTGCATGAGGAACCTTGGCATTTAATCACTGGCAACACTCTTGAGCTCTTCTGTAATCTGGAATTGCAGTCTTGGCTTTTTGCTGTATATTGTCCTCCACAGTCTCAGATATGGGGCTGCTCATGAGGAACTCTTCCTAACTTCCTGCTGCCAGTATCATTGTAGCAGAAATATTCAGGCTGTAAGTATTTTCTTTTTTTTAATAATTTATTTTGTAGGGGAGACCGCAAATGCAGTTGTAAGTATTTTCTAATAAGGCTTCTGTTTGTGCAAGCTTCCAAAGGACAGAGGCCAACAACAGTCCTACTTAACTATTATGTCTATGAACCACATCAAATGCTATAAAGGGTCTCTTCTTTGGCCATCTACTATCTTACCACAAAATTTTTTTCTTTAATTTAAATGTATTCTACCCACAAAACAGGTGTTTTCTGTTACTACACTCAACAAGTGAAGAATTTTTCACCAAATTGACATCACCTTGTTGAAATGGTAATATTTGGTAAGATTTTATGCAACAATCAAAGTATTTACCCTATCAGTATCCCATCTCTCTAGACACTGCATAATGGACTAATGGGCTTTTTTTCCAGACTTCCACCAGAGTTTTCCAGGGTTTTGTAACCAGACTGGGGATGATAAGACCACAGACCCAAGAACAGAAAAACTAGCATGCTGTTGGCCTCTCCAGGGTGAGACAAATATTATGGTACTACTCCAACTGCAGAGACACCCAGCCTCAGGTATCAGTAATATTAACAGTAATAGTTAAATTTTAGCATAAAATGATTTAATAAATTGTTTAATATCTATAAGATACATACAAATATTTATCATAATGGTTCATTCTTCTAGAGAACTCTGAAAATTATAATTACTAAGGAAATGAAAGAAAACATAAATGCTTTCATGGCAACATTTTCCTGTCTACTACCATTCCAGTCTCAGTTATGCAGTGGCTGGAGCAGACACATGCATTTGCATCTATCCTCTGACTGAAAACAGGTCAGGAAAATAAGTCTTAAAAAATAATTACTAAAAAATTGCCAAAATAATAGGTTGCTTCCCGCAAACTGACAGAAAGTCATCATTGCTGAAGACAACACCCACCACACTCATTGAACATGGATAGGTAGAACTGGTGCTGCATAGAACCTTCATCCCTACGTTCAAGTATTTTTCTTATGGAAGAAACTCTGCAGGTTATCAAAAGATAAATGTAAACACCAATCCAGCCAAAGACCAGATATCCCAGGGTCTAAAAAATACTACAAAATATTACTGGTCTAAAAAGAAGAGTAAAAAGAAAATTATTCCTAGTGATAACCTGCTATACTTTTATATCAGTTCCTGAAGCTTATGGAAACAAATAGAGATACCCATAGCCAGACATTAAATAGCAAGAGAGACTTTGGAACCAGAGCTCTACATGGGATATCTCCACCAAATCCCTATCCTCAGAGATCAGGGAATTGTGAGGAAGAAGAGGCGGAAAGACTATTAGAGTCAGAGGAGCTAGAGGACACCAGGAGTACAAGACCCTTCAAATCAACTGAGCAAAGCTCATGAACTCACAGAGACGGCAAGCACAGGGTAACACTGATCTGCACCTGGTCCTCTACATACATATTATAGGTTAAAGTTTAGGATTTTTATAGGAATCCTGAGTAAGTGAAGGAGTGGATCTCTGATTCTTTTGTTGTTGTTGTTGCTATTTTTGAGATAAGAACTTTGATGCCTGTCCTGGAACTAGCTCTTGTAAACCAAGCTAGCCTCAAACTCACAGAGATCCTCCTACCTCTGCCTCTGGAGTGCTGGGATTAAAGGTGTGCGCCACCACCATCCAGCTGGATCTCTGATTCTTATGCCTTCTTTTGGGAATCTTTTCCTTCTTTTGGTTTTTCTTTTTCAAATCCAATGGGATAGTTTTTTATCTTATTATATTTTATTTTATTTTGTTATCTTAGAAGCATATTCTTTTCTAATTAGAGATACTAAAGAAATGTATCCAGATGGGAAAAGAGATGATGAGGAACTTGTAGGATAAGAGGGAGGGTAAACTATAATCAGGGTATATTGTATGTGAAAAAATCTTTTTTTAATAAAAGGGAAAATGAAGAGGTTATCTCAAACACTGATGATAATGAGCACTCTGCTGTAAATATTTTGTAAAATAAGTGTCTTGTGTAACTGGATTAGATAAAAGCCTGTACATCAATCATACCATTTTCATATCTTTGCATTCAAAGACTAAGTTCACAGTTTACATGCAAGTGATAGATTCAAACAAGTCGTCGCTACTGGTATATACCTATTAACAGCACACTGACTCAACTCATATTCACACAGCATTGCCCTGGGTGGTAATGTTAATGAAGCAAGCAATGCATCAGAAAATCAAAGACACTGAAAAACACCAGGAATTGATCCAATCCTTTAAAAGTTAACACACAGAGAAACTATGTCCTAACACCTTCAGTCCCACCAATAACTAAATAGAACTCTCTTAGTGGTGAAATGACTTAGAATTATCACAAAGCTAGTTAAAGATATCTATTTTTCTTATTTTGAGAGGTTATTTCAGGCAAGAGTTCTGCAATCCAGGCTAATTAGAAACATTCAGCAATCCCCCTGATTCATAGTCTGACTCCCTGGAACTGTTATATCCAGTGATATATTGTTTCTTGATATTCTAGATGGATTCTGTTAATTTTACCAGTTGAGCTGTTAACCTACAACTTTGAAATGTTTGCTTAATTGAAATTTATATATCACAAAAGCAGAATGTGAGTTCTTGAAACAGTTCATTGAACATGTGTGAGCTATTGTTGGTAATTCTAGGGACACATGAATACCTATGAATATTAATGGGGATGCATATTGAGAGCTTTTTATGAGGTTGTTTAGAAAACTGACTTGAATCTTTGTTTTCTGGGATACTTATGAATCACAAGCATAGAAACACTGACATTTATCAGCATATACATTATAAAACAGAACAACTGAGGCTCAGAATGTTTTCGTTTCTCCCACCTGAACTTCTACGTTGACTGAGATGGCTTGACAAATTCAAAATAATGAGCAATTATGTTGATAGAAAAACTGGCCAATTCTAGGATAACGAAAAATACATTAATAATTTCTTCAACCTAAGAGTGGCTAAGACTCTGGAGACACCTTCAGAGATGCCTTCAGTTTAGACAAGAAAGTGATGGTGCACTTGATAGAAAGCACACAAATTTCTTTAACACACTGAGAAGTGTGAACTACTCCTATTTCTCAATCTGGGAGTCACTTTGAAAACTTTCAGTAACTAATATTTTGTCTTCTGAGTGACCTGATTTTGCTCAGGAGCACACAGTTTGGCTGCACTGATCACATCAACTATACAGTATTTTCCCTGACTCATATTTATATTTCCATTGTGTTAAAAAGCTTTGTAAAACTAAATTGAAAACTGCAAACAAATGTGAGAATCTAAGAATCATTGTTATAATCCTGCTATAATCCTTTTCTTGTACCTTGAGTAATTTGCATAAGTGTTTGATGTAGACAATGACATTCTGTTCATTGCCAAGACAAGGCTGTAGAGAATGTTTGGTAAAGAACTGTTCCGGTTTAAAAGTCTTTTTTGGGCAGTGAGAAGACTTGAAACACATGAATACAAGGCTGTGTGCAAATACAGTCACCTACATTTGAACTGAGCATTGCTATGTCAGCCACAATTTCAAACACTCAACTTCCATACAGGTTTTTCTCATAAAATGCCATGGTGTCCCAAATTAATTTCATAATGCAAAAAGACAGTGTTTAAATATTTGCCTCATCCCACAGGCAAGTTTGAATCAAATATATTTATTTGTTATGATTCCAGAAAAGGAAACACAGTTATAACTATGAAATGAGCTATGTGCTTTGGCTTTCATATATACAACATGGAAACTTGTTTGTAATGTGAGAGTGTGGCATAGAAACTAAGTCACTGCTGGGCTGGTGGGTGCCTGTGTAAGAAAGCTGTGAACTATGAATGGGGCAGAGTGCAGAAAGTTCTCACAAAGTGTACTTTTAGAAAAAAATTACCTGAACTTTGGTAAGTGGGTGTAATTGAAAGCAAGAACACAAAGGGAATGCCCTGACATGTCCACGTTATCTCTGTGGGAGATGTGGAAATCTGGGAGGAATAGTCTTTCTCTTTCTTTGTATTCCCTCACTGTACTTGTTTTGTTCAGGCTAAATGTAAATATCACTTCCTAGAGAAAATGACACTCAGCTGATTCCTTCCTCTGAGGCTCATCTACAGAACATCACTGTACAACAGGCCACACTGGGAGGGAGAGTGAAACCTGGGGCAGTCTGCAACTCTGTGACTTCAGGTCCCTTCTGAAATGCAATTTTGATTTCACTTGCGGTGGTAATGTCGCAACTGGCCTTAGGAGTCAAAAAGTTTTCTGAAACTTTTGAATGATAATTACCAAAAGCAATTATGAGTTTCTTATGAGAGATTCCAAAGAAACAACATGCTTAACAAGGCTCTTACTGTTTCACTATCCCCAGAGACTGACAACATTCATGTGGAAGTTGTAGGAAATATCAGTCTGTCATATGAGAGACTTGTGTGGAAGTCAGGGTGTCTCACTAGGCTCCAGTCCTCACAAAGTTCTTCTACTCAACAATTAAGTTAATAACTTTCTCACACCTAAGTTATGGCACTTTAACATACCCAGCATGAGAGAAAAATCATTTGGGAAATTCTTAGATATCTAATGAAGTATCAGTAAAAGGAAAAGCACAAGTCATAATCTGCACTAGAAACTGTTGCATTCTTTATACAACCAAATGCAAGCAAATTAGAAGCGCAGATATGGAAATATGCTTGAAGTTATAGTAACCATGCCTGCAATAATAAATGTCTGAACAGAGCCCTATCCTAGAAGAATTTATACAAATATCATTTTTTAAAAACTAAATCAACATTATGTATCACATAACCTAGTGCTACTTTCTCAATCTAAAAACCCAGAATGGAGAATATAGAATTCTACAATTAAATTTAGTGAGGAAAATGAGACTTATTCATTGTTCAGTAATTAATGAAGAAACAAAATTATAGGTTCAACATTTGCCTTCTATCCACAAAGTATCCACCTTAGTGGGGTTTTAGGCCAACAGAGAAGTGTGAAGTACCATCAGTTTTGACACACCTATAAGTCATTGGTTCCCAGACTTTCCTGAAAGCCAATAATTCATTAGAAAAAATTGGAAACACAGAGAGCTATTGACCTCAGGTTGTGACTTATTACATGGAAGGGACACTGGTTAAACTCAGCCAAGGGATGAAGCAGATGAATCTGACTTTCATGTGCTCAGTCCCTGACCCTCACTTCAGCTAAAACCACTGGATATGAAGACATAGCATACTTATTGGTTAGGAGAGTGAATTCAAAACCTCACTGGTAATTATGGAAGCATGCCAGGTGGGACCATGCAGAGAAGCTCCTGCAAGAATCAGAACTACTGAGGGCGAGCATGTTAAAGGGTATGAGTGTTCTCAGGTCTGCTCTTTGCTTCTTTAAAGCAACTCAGTATATTTAAGAATATCTCTAATCAGTCCTTACTATTTATATATGTCTGATGAGGGAAGAGTCTAGTGAATTTGATCAGCTTCAGGGACTTTCTGAAGAGTTTGCTTTGTTTGTTTTCTGAGTTTAATGAGACTCTCTGTAGGATGCAATGCTTCACTTCCCCTTTGAACATCTTGTCTCTTCATAATCTCATCAAAATGAGACTTTAACTATTCTGTAGACAAGCATTGGCCTCATGTAATTTGTGCTGCCATATAGGTCTTCATGAGGAAACCAATAACTGAACAATGATCATGGAAGAAAGGCTTAACTACCTGTAACTGAGGGCAGATTTGTGACACATGCTACTGGGACTCAATAAAAGAGAAGAGCCCTGTTAGTCTGGAGCAGAGGGATGGAGGGAACTGCAACAGGTGAGTGAGGAAGAACAGCAGCAGGGCCGAGACATATGAACATGCCTCTCTCACACCTTGTAAGAATTCTTTACTCATTTAAAGTAAACATACATTTTTTCCTTACTACTGAGTTTGAAACTTTTATAAATATTTTGATCATTTCAATACCTTAATTGTATCATGAATTTGAGTCAAGCCTTATGATATTTAAGCTCCATTACCTGACATTGAATAGCAATTTCCCCTGAGACAAAGTCTCCATCTTGTATGGAAGATCATAAAGAGGCAAGATATTCAAAGTGAAGTGAAGCATTACCTCCTTCTGGGGATGTCAACTCAGAAAGTCAACAAATCAAACTCTTCAGAAAGTCCCTGAAACTAAGCAGATTCACTGGATGCTTCCCTCATCAAAGTTATATAAGTAGTAAGGTCTGCTTAGAGTTTCACAGATAAACTGAGTTGCCGTAAAGAAGCAAAGACCAGTTGATCTGCATAGAGGAGTCTCAGAGTAACTGGGCAAAATGAAAAGGACAAACTCCAATCTATTCAGCTGCGTTCCGTGTTTACAGTTTTCCTGATGTTTCATCCATGTTGGAGGAAGCTTTGGTGATAAACCTATTTTTGAGCCATTTATGATCCTGTGGGTAAGTCCTTGCCTATATTTCGCTGAGCAACCCCAAAAGATACATTGGTTCACCAAATTACATTTTGGTGGAATCAGTATTTTGAGCTGTTATCAGTTTCCTGGGATGAGTAGTTATTTACTCATTCACATCTCCCTAGGAGAGTGTCACACCTGCAATGAGGAGGATTGCTTGGGAATCACAGTTAAGGATGTTCATTAGAGTGGAAACAGCTGTTGGAATCTGACCACCAGTATCCACAGTCAGCTGAACACAGACACAGAGATGTTTCAGAACTCTCAGCAGAGAAGGTAAATGTTGACAATTTGGCATTTTCATAATTCAAGCTGATAAATAAAGGTGTTGTGTGTGGACAGTACAATAGGTTCAGTGCTCAGCCTTGGGATACTTCACATTCAGAGAGTCCGTCAGAGTTTCCCAGAAGGTGGATACTTGTGTAACCTATATGTTTCATTATCTACTCAAGCTTTCACAACTGCACTATTATTTCATTTCATTTTTCCAAGGTGCTTCTTCATTTTCTCTATTCAAAGTATTCCAGGCATGACCTATTTTGTCTTCAGTCATTAAGAGAATTCAATTAACCATCAATTCTATTTACCTTCTTCTTTATCTTGCCCAAATTCAAATATTTCAGCCTATAAAAGTACCCCCATGTCCTCCAAGACCAACAACATTGAAAGCAATGGTTGTTTCAGGCATTTTCAAATTCTTGCAAGACTAATAAATACATAACACATATAGCCCCCTACCTCTGACCCTGGTCCATGCCTCATGATGCCATAGTAACTGCCTTTTACCCTGGTCATTTTAGTTCATTAGACATCACTGATTAGCAAGTCTAGAATATTAGAAAAGTTTCTGGTAACTGAAAAACTGTGTCTATGAAGTAACAATGTTTATATGTGTGTGTGTATGTGTGTGAGTATATATATATATATATGTATATGTGTATATATATATATATATTGTGTATGTGTATGTGTGTGTACACACAAAGAATGCTAACCCAAAGGCCACACCTGCTTGGGAAACAGATAGACTGATTGCATATCTTCACCTCCCCGTCTTCCCAACCAGATCCAATCCCCCAGTCTTATTCCCAGCTCTGCAGCAGCATACTTTTCCTCTCTGATATCATCCATCAATGGATAATATGATGATCCTCTCCTACATTCTTCAATCCCTGAATTCATCCCATTATCCCATTATCAGACAACAGCAGGTATTATGAGAGAACACACCAGCTAAGCAGGCCAGGGAAAATGGGCAAGCTAAATGAAAATATAGCAGAGTCAACACTTTGAACACAGATTTTTGTGGAACGTGAAAAGAAATACAAACAGTTAAGGCTGAGGTTCTGTCATAAAGAAACTATATCCCATGATTTACTCCTATCAGTTCTTAACTTTTAAAGAATCTGAAACCTTCCTGTTAGTGCTACCAATCAGGAAATAGTGGTTGAAAATGCAAGGCTCTTCGAGGATATTACTTTTATAAACTTTATCAGCAAACAAATGTGGCTTGTTGAGAACAGTCAAAAATGGAATTGAGAAAGAATAAAAAAAAGAAGAGTGAAATAAACTAGAGACTACAGTGAACATCAGATGGTTTAAGGATTCAATACAAAATGACAGTGACCATAGAAGCTTGAAACATGACTCAGGTGTCTGGATTTAAGGGAAAACGACATTCATTATATCAAGTTTTTTAAAGTGCCAGCAAGTTGAGCATCAAGACTTTCAAGGTTATTTGTCATCAAAGTCACAGGGTACACTAAGGGTTGAAACATTTGAATTGGTAGGAGATACAGGGCAATGAGGAGAAGACATAAACTATGCTTGCTGGACTTTGTGAGAATGCCTGATGATAAAGAGGATCAAGTATAAAATCCTTGCAATAGACAAAATTAAAGAGCATCTCAAAGAGATGACAAGATGGAGAGTAGAGCACAAATAAAAAGGGCTGAGGATCGGGGCAGGGGCTGGAGAGATGGTTCAGTGGTTAAGAGCACTGCCTGCTCTTCCAAAGGTACGGAGTCCAATTTCCAACAACCACTTGGCGGGTCACAACCATCTGTAATGAGATCTGGTGCCCTCTTCTTTCCTGTAGGCAGAACACTGTATATATGATAGATAGATAGATAGATAGATAGATAGATAGATAGATAGATAGATAGATAGATAGATCTTTTTTAATAAAGGAAGTGTTCTTTTAAAAAAAAAAAAGAAGAAGAATGGCGGGGGAACCAGCTTGCTGCCGGGGGTCCCCGTGACCACGTGGGCAGCTGGGCCGAGCGCAGCACAGTGGGGCGGAGGTGGAATGCGGAGCCTGAGCAGCCAGTCCCAGAAAGACGGCTGCCAGTCCCTGACACATGGCAGGTGCAGGTGCAGCAGGCATGGCAAGAGACGGACGTTCACACCATATAAAATTAGACATTTATTAGAGAAAAGATAGAGAGAGGGGAGGAGGGAAGAGAAGCGGCCGCTGCTTCCCATGAGAGAGCTGAATGGAGAAAGTGAGTCGGGGTCACAGGCTGGAAGCTGGAAGGGAATGGGCATGGCCTGTCTCTTAAGGGGACAGGCCAGAACAACATTGGAGCCGTAAGACTTGGATAATCGCAACAGGGGATTTTTTCTACAACGACCCACGTGTTCCATCACTGGCTTCCAATGGTGAGTTTTTCCATTCTGGCCACCTTAACCATTTCCTTGAACCTGAGGAGTTGACTGGTTGAGCTCCCGGCAACCCCCTGGAGTTCTTGGAGACTCAGGGACTGCCCCAACCGTGGTCTCCAAGGCATTCATTGTTCCCTTCGCTGGCATTCACCTGTGGATTGTTTTCTCAGCTTTAATTGTGTTTGGAATGGCCCGGGGGCCAATCCACCCAAGACTAAGGGCCCAGGGTCCCTCAGATCCTTCTTTCTCTCTTTTTTTCCACTTCTTTTCTTTGTTTTCCCTCATAAAAGGCTGCTCGGAGCAGCCTCTGGCCTCTCTGGAGGTCTTACCTTCCCACCCATGGTCTTGGCCTTGGAGGGACGCCCCTCCATGGGTCTTGGAAGGTCGCACTGATTCACACCCTCTCCACAGTCGAGGGACGCCTCACTGTGCGTGCTTAGTGGTGTTTCACGGGTTTCCACAATTTCTGCTGTGGGTAGCAGCCATCCATGTCTGTCTCCTGACTTTTTAAAAAATTTCCAGCTGGTTGTTTTTGTTTCTTTTTTTTTTTTTAGATTTATTTATTTATTATGTATACAACATTCCTTCCATGTATGCTTGCATGCCAGAAGAGGGCACCAGATCTCATTATAGATGGCTGTGAGCCACCATGTGTTTGCTGGGAATTGAACTCAGGATCTCTGGAAGAGCAGTCAGTGCTCTTAACCTCTGAGCCATCTCTCCAGCCCCCAGCTGGTTGTTTTTAATTCCAGCCGTGGCATAGTGCAGTCTTTTCCGGTTCCAACTTTTTGCTCCCCTCTGCAGCTTGTGGCAGGGCGGCTCAGCCACAGGGTGGATCACACCTCTAGGTCTCTCTTATTAAGCCAAAAATCCCTGCATCTCAAAATTGTAACTTTTCCATACAACATGTGACCGCGCCATTTTCACTGGGGTTGGGGTCAGGTGACTTTGTCGCCATCTTGGCTGAGAGCCAGGTCAGGTGACCAAGTTCCACCATCTTTACTGAGGTATTCCCTGCCTGGTTCTCCAGTGTTAACTTTCTTACCTTACC
>PVIU01034001.1:0-11805 GCA_004026605.1 Ondatra zibethicus | reverse complement strand
GTCAACAGCAATACCAATTCCAGAAAACCCACAAACACATGGAAATTAAACAGTGCTCATCTGAATCATCAATGGGTCAAGGAAGAAATAAAAGGGGAAATTAAAGACTTCATAAAATTCAATGAAAATGACCACACAACATACCCAAATTTATGGGACACAATGAAAGCAGTGTTAAGAGGCAAGTTCATAGCACTAAATGCCTACATAAAGAAGCTGGAAAAATCCCACATTACTGAATTAACATAACAATTGAAAACTTTAGAACAAAAAGAAGCAACTCACCTAAGAGAACTAGATGGCAGGAAATAATCAAACTGAGAGTTGAAATCAACAAAATAGAAACAAAGGAAACAATACAAAGAATCAATGAGACAAAGAGTTGGTTCTTCCAGAAAATCAACAAAATAGACAAACCTTTATCCAAACTAACCAAAAGGCAGAGAGAGAATATCCAAATTAACAAAATCAGAAATGAAAAGGGGGACATAACAACAGACACGGAGGAAATACAGAGGATCATCAGGTCATATTTTGAAAACCTGTACTCCACAAAATTGAAAAACTTAAAGGAACTGGACATATTCTGGATAAATATCACTTACCAAAATTAAATCAAGACCAGATAAGCAAATTAAACAGGCTGTAACTGCTGAAGAAATAGAAACAGTCATCAAAAGTTTCCCAACCAAAAAAAGCCCAGGACCACATGGTTTCAGCTCAGAATTCTACAAGACTTTCAAAGAAGAACTAATACCAATACTCCTCAAATTATTCCACACAATAGAAACAGAGGGAACATTGCCAAACTCTTTTTATGAGGCTACAATTACCCTGATACCCAAACCACAGAAAGACAATACTAAGAAAGAGAATTACAGACCAATCTCACTCATGAATATTGATGCAAAAATACTAAATAAAATACTAGCAAATAGAATCCAAGAAGACATCAGAACCATCTTCCACCATGACCAAGTCAGCTTCATCCCACAGATGCAGGGATGGTTCAATGTACGAAAATCTGTCAACGTAATCTACCATATAAACAAGCTGAAAAATAAAAACCACATGATCATCTCATTAGATGCCGAAAAAGCATTTGACAAATAACAACATCCCTTCATGATAAAAGTCTTGGAGAGAGCAGGGATACAAGGAACATACCTAAACATAGTTAAGGCAATATACAGCAAGCCAACAGCCAACATCAAACTAAATGGAGAGAAACTCCCAGCGATTCCACTGAAATCAGGAACAAGACAAGGTTGTTCACTCTCTCCATACCTATTCAGTATAGTTCTTGAGGTCCTAGCTAGAGCAATAAGACACCAAAGGGAGATCAAGGGGAACAAATTGGAAAAGAAGAAGTCAAACTCTCACTGTTTGCTGATGATATGATAGTTTACATAAGTGATCCCAAAAATTCTACCAAAGAACTTCTACAACTCATAAACACATTCAGCAATGTAGCAGGATACAAGATTAACTCAAAAAAATCAGTGGCCCTCCTGTACACAGATGATAAAAGGGCTGAGGAAGAAATCAGAGAATCAACACCCTTCACAATAGCCACAAATGGCATAAAATATCTCAGAGTAACTCTAACCAAACAAGTGGAAGACTTGTATGACAAGAACTTTAAATCTTTGAAGAAAGAAATTGAAGAAGACACCAGAAAATGGAAAGACCTCCCATGCTCTTGGCTAGGCAGAATTAATATAGTAAAAATGGCAATCCTACCGAAAGCAACCTACAGATTCAACGCAATGCCCGTCAAAATCCCAACAAAATTCTTCAAAGACCTGAAAGAACAGTACACAACTTCATCTGGAAAAGCAAAAAAACCCAGGATAGCCAAAACAATCCTGAGCAACAAAAGAACTTCTGGAGGCATCACAATCCCTGACTTCAAACTATACTACAGAGCTACAGTACTGAAAACAGCCTGGTACTGGCATAAGAACACACAGGAGGACCAATGGAACTGAATTGAAGACATATATCAATCCACATATCTTCGAACACCTGATATTTGATAAAGGAGCAAAAAATATCAAATGGAAAAAAGAAAGCATATTCAACAAGTGGTGCTGGCATAACTGGATATCAACATGTAGACAAATGAAATTAGACCCATATCTATCACCCTGTACAAAACTCAAATCCAAATGGATCAAAGACCTCAACATAAAGCCAACCACACTGAACTTTATAGAAGAGAAAGTCGGAAGTACACTTGAACACATTGGCCCAGGGAACCACTTCCTAAATAGATCCCCAGCAGCACAGACACTGAGAGAAACAAGTAATAAATGGGACCTCCTGAAACTGAAAAGCTTCTGTAAAGCAAAGGACATGGTCAACAAGACAAAAGACAGCCTACAGATCTCCAAAATATACAAAGAACTCAAGAACTTGGACACCAAAAGATCACATAATCCAATAAAAAAAAAAATGGAGCACAGACCTAAACAGAGAACTCTCAACAGAGGAATCTAAAATGGCTGAAAGACACTAAAGGAAATGTTCAACATCCTTAGTCATCAGAGAAATGCAAATCAAAACAACTCGGAGATTCTATCTTACACCTGTAAGAATGGCCAAAATCAAAAACACTGATGACAACTTATGCTGGAGAGGTTGTGGGGAAAAGGGAACACTTCTGCATTGCTGGTGGGAATGCAAGCTGGTACAACCCCTATGGATATCAGTGTGGCGATTTCTCAGAAAATTAGGAAACAACCTTCCTCAAGACCCAGTAATACCACTTTTGGGTATATATTCAAAGGATGCTCAATCATGCCACAAGGACATGTGCTCAGCTATGTTCATAGCAGCTTTGTTTGTCATAGCCAGAAACTGGAAACAACCTAAATGCCCCTCGATCGAAGAATGGATAAAAAAAAAAAGTGGTACATTTACACAATGGAGTACTACACAGCAGAAAAAAATAACGACAGCTTTAATTTTGAAGGAAAATGGATGGAATTAGAAAGCATTATTTTGAGTGAGGTAACCCAGACACAGAAAGACAATTATCACATGTACTCACTTATAGGTAGTTTTTAAACATAAAGCAAAGACGGGGCTGGAGGGATGGCTCAGAGGTTAAGAGCATTGCCTGCTCTTCCAATGGTCCTGAGTTCAATTCCCAGCAACCCCATGGTGGCTCACAACCATCTTTAATGGGGTCTGGTGCCCTCTTCTGGCCTGCAGGCATACACACAGACAGAATATTGTATACATAATAAATAAATAAATATTAAAAAAAAAAGCAAAGAAAACCAGCCTACAAACCACAATCCCAGAGAACCTAGACACCAATGAGGACACTAAGAGAGACTTACATAGATCTAATCTACATGGGAAGTAGAAAGTATAAAAAGACAACATCTCCTAAGTAAATTGAGAGCCTAGGGACCTTGGAGGAGGGTTGAAGGAGGGAGGGGAGAGGCAGGGAGGGGTGCAGAGAAAAATGTAGAGCTCAATAAATATCATGAAAAAATAAAAAAGAGGGGCTGGAGAGATGGCTCAGCGATTTAAGAGCACTGCCTGCTCTTCTAGAGGTCCTGAGTTCAATTCCCAGCAACCACATGGTGGCTCACAACCATTTGTAATGAGGTCTGGTGCCCTCTTCTGGCCTACGGGCATACACGCAGACAGAATATTGTATACAAAATAAATAAATAAATATTTTTAAAAAATAAAATAAAAATAAAAAAGAAAGAAAAAAAAGAAAAATTAAAACAATCTAACAAAAAATGGACTGGTGAGTTGGCTCAGCAGATAAATGCACTTGCTTCCAAGCCTGACAACCTGAGTTTGGTCCCTGGGACCCACATAGTGGAAGTAAAAACTGGCGTTGTTGTCCTGTGACCTATGTGTGCTATGGATTTGCACATATACGCACAAAAAACAGACACACAATAAGTAATAAATAAAGCAAAAAAATAATGGAGCCTAGAGAGATGGCTCAGCGGTTAAGAACACTCATTACTCTTCTAGAGGACCCAGGTTCAGTTCCCAGTACCAACATGGTGGCTCACAAACATCCATGACTCCAGTTTTAGGGAATCCAAAAATTTCTAACCTACAACGGCACCATGCATGCATGTGTTGCACAGACATGCATTCAGACAACACACTCACACACATAGAATAAATCAACCAAAATAATTGTTAAACATCTGGGTGGTGGTGGAGCAGGCTTTTAATCCTGCACTTGGAAGGCAGAGGCAGGTGAATCTCTGAATTCAAAGTCAGCTTGGTCTACAAGGCAAGTTTCAGGACAGCTGGAACTGTTACAAAGAGAAACCCCATCTCAAAATTGTTAAATATTAAAAACAAACCTGAAAATCAAAAAGATAAAGCTGAAAGGTGATGTGTGTTGGGTGCAAAGCCTAGTTAATGAGAAGCTGGGAGCAACCCTCACCATCAGGAAAGAGAGACCTCAGCCGGTGACCCAGAGTCACTAAATCTGGCATATAGGAAGGTGAGTTTGAAGGAGGTTCCTGAGTGCCAGGTGTCCAAATTCAGGCCAGCATTTAGATCTGAGCCTTGTGAGGAGCAGCAGAGCACCCATCCATGCCATCCCTGATTTAAGACTTGAGACCTGTGAGATAACTGGGTATGATTTCTGTGGGGGCCAGCCATGAAGCTAAGTCTAGGCAAGTCATCTCTGTGAGTTCGAGGTCAGCCTGGTCTACAAGAGCTAGTTCCAGGACAGGCACCAAAACTACAGAGAACCCCCCCCCAAAAAAAAAGTAGGAGGAAATCAAGTGTTTAGACACTAAGTGCTTACTACTTGACATCTGAAGCTGAATCCCAGGGAGGCCTAGTTTAAGGAGGCAGTTTAAGGAGTTGCCATCTGGGAGTCGCCTCTATCTCCTATGTTAAAGTCTGCCCAGGAGTCAAAGTCCCAGACACTGGGATAGGGGAGAAAGGTGGCCCCTTTACTGCCCAAGGTCTGATGGTCCCCAGCCTTCTGTCTTTACACAGAGATCTGGCAAGCATATCTATCCTAATCTACTCCCTTGCTTATACAGCCACCTTCTGGAAAGCCCTGAAATTACCATGAGCTGTGGCTGGCACTGCTGTCTGCAGGGTGGACTCTGTCCCTGGCTTTTGTTTTCTGTGTGGCATTAGTTACATGAGGCCCACTTTAGTCTAAAAATACTAAATATAAATTCTATAAATATATGGTTAATAAGGTTTAAATATCTTCTATTCCAATACATGGTTGTAACGTTTGTATTTTATCACTGCTGATTTTTTTTAATTTATTTTTTATGTATACAGTGCTCTATCAGCAGACCAGAAGAGGGCACCAGATCTCATTACAGATAATTGTGAGCCACCATGTGGGTGCTGGGAATTGAACCCAGGTCCTCTGGAAAAGCAGCCAGTGCTATAACCTCTGAGCCATCTTTCCAGCCTCCACTGCTGATTTTTTTAAAGATTTATTTTGGGGGCTGGAGAGATGGCATAGTGGTTAAGAGCACTCCCTGGCTTTTTCCCCAGAGGTCCTGAGTTCAAATCCCAGGAACCACATGGTGGCTCACAATCACCTGTAATGCGTTCTGGTGCCTTCTTCTGGCATGCATTGCAGGCATAAATGCAGGCAGAACACTGTATACATAATAAATAAAATAAATCTTAAGAAAAAAAACCATAAAATCACAGAATAAGAGGCAGCAAGGAGCTGGGCGGAGCTGGCAACACCTTTATTCCCAGCACTCAGGAGGCAGAGGCAGGCGGATCTCAGTGAGTTCGAGGTCAGCCTGGTCTAAAAAGTGAGTTCCAGGATAGGTTCCAAAGGTACACAGAGAAACATTGTTTTGGAAAACCAAAAAACAAACAAACAAAGAGGCTGGAGATATGGCTTAATGGTTATAAGCACTGGTTGCTCTTCCAGAGGTCCCAGGTTTGCTCTAGTACCCACATGGTGATCACAACCATTTGCAGTTCCAGGAGATCCATGCAGTACCCTCTTTTGACCTCTGTGGATACACAAACATGCACACAAATAAGTAAATACATAAGGAAACATTTAATAAAAAATAAAACAAAACAAGAAGCAGCAATGTGGCTCAGTAGGTAAAGGTGCTTGCTGCTAAGTCTGAGGACCAGAGTTCGATTCTCAGGACTTCCCTGAATTGTTCTCTGACGTCCACATGTGCACCATGGCACTCAAGTGCAGCCCTTCACAGAAAGATAAGTATAATGTTTTAAAAAGAACACACAAGGTAAGTATTTTAGGCATTGTAGATTAAAGAGCAAAATCAAGGGTATTATGTAGGTTAGTACATAACATACTGAGTAATAGAACAAATTTCAATGATTGCTAGAAAGTTCTGTTGACAGAATTTAAAACTTTATGAACAACAGTACTTGAAGTTAATATAATTTTTCTTTGCTTGTTTTTCAAGAAAGGGTGTCTCTGTGTAACAGTCCTGGCTGTCCTAGAACTCGCTTTGTAGACCAGGCTGGCCTCAAACTGACTGAGATCCACCTGCTTCTGTCTCCCAAGTGCTGGGATTAAAGGTGTGGCCACCAGCACCTGGGAAAGTTCATATAATTTTTGTGTTGAAAAAAAAAATTTTTTTTTTTTTTTTGGTTTTTCAAGACAGGGTTTCACTGTAGTTTCAGAGCCTGTCCTGGAACTAGTCCTTGTAGACCAGGCTGGCTTCAAACTCACAGAGATCCGCCTGCCTTTCCCTCCCGAGTGCTGGGATTAAAGGTGTGCACCACCACTGCCCATCAGGAAGTATTATCCTTTAAATAGGAATGTGGTTTGCTTGCAGAATGCTTGTCTAGTGCGAGGTCATGGGTTCAATATCCAACACTGTAACACACGTGAAGATTCAGACATATATTCATATACACATTCATATACACATGCATACACACAGAGACATGGACACACAGACACATACATACACACACAGATTCACATACATATATATTTTTTTATTTTTGAGACATTTAAAAAATTTTGTTTAAAAACTTGAGCTGAGGATGTGATGTTTGATGGGACGTGCCTTTAGTAGTGCTGGGGAGCAGAGGCAGACTACTTTTGTGAGTTTTAGGAAAGTTAGGATTACACAGAGAAAAGTTCTCAGAAAAAAAGAGAGGGGCTGGAGAGATGACCAGTGATTAAGACTCTTGATGCTGAGCTTGGTGTGGTGGCACATGCTTGCCTTTAATCCCAGCACTCAGAAGGCAGAGGCAGGCGGTTCTCAACTTCTGAGGCCAGCCTGGTTTACAGAGGGAGTTCCAGGACAGCCAGAGCTACACAGAGAAACCCTGTCACACGCACACAAAAAAGTTCCTCTATAGCAGATAGCAAGAATCTTTTTTTGGCCGGGCGGTGGTGGCACATGCCTTTAATCCCAGCACTCCAGAGGCAGAGGCAGGTGGATCTCTGTGAATTCAAGGCCAGCCTGGTCTACAGAGCAAATTCCAGGACTGACTCCATAGCTACTGGGTAACCCTGTTTCACAAAACAAAACCTATTTATATTTTTAAAAAATATTTATTAGTTTTCTATGTATGAATATTTTGCCTGCATGTATTTCTGGGTATCCTGTGTTGTGGAATATTATTTTAACGAGGCAAAGATGTGTTACATTTGTTTATGTTGCAGAACATTACTTTAACTGTGTAAAGGTGTGTTACATTTATTTAATGATGTAAGAATGTGTGTTTAATGAAAAGATGTGTTGCTGTTTCACCTTGCCTACCTAAGGCACCTGATTGGTCTAATAAAGAACTGACCGGTCAATAGCTAGGCAGGAGAAAGGGTAGATGGGGCTGGCAGACAGAGAGAATAAATAGGAGGAGAGACAAGAACAAGGAGAAAGATAGGGGACATTATGCCCAGGCCAGAAACCAGGCAGCTGCCAGTCAGCCAAACATAGAGACAGCAGGAAAGACACACAAAAAGAAAGGTAAAAAGTCCTAAGGCAAAGTGTAGATAAACAGATTAAAATAAGAGCTAGGTCAGGCAGTGGTGACCTTTAATTCCAGCATGCAGGAGGCAGAGATAGGCGGATCTCTGGGAGTTCGAGACCAGCTTGGTCTTCAAGAGCTAGTTCCAAGGCAGTCAGGGCTGTTACATAGAGAAACCCTATCTCAAAAAACAAGAACAAAAAATAAAATAAAATAAGAGCTAAGCTAAGGCTGAACTTTCAAAACTGATGAAGTCTCTGTGTCATGATTCAGGACCTGGTTGGTGGCTCAAAAGATAAAGCCTGGTGTGTACGAGTGCCCACTGAGGGCGCTGTGTGTTTGGCACTAGATCCTTTGGAACTGGAATTATAAATGGCTGTGAACCTACATGTGGATGCTGGGGAACAAACCTGGGTCCCCTTCAAGAGCAGTCAATGCTCTTAACTGCTGAGTCATCTATCCAGCCCTACCTTAAGTAAATCTAAACAAACGACAACAAAAAGCCAGAAAGAAAAAAATTGAAACGGGATTGAGCTGGGTTGGTCAGCTGCTCGCCTGCGTGAACAAAATCCTGGGTTCAATTCCCAGAAGGAAAAAAATACTGGCTATGATGACTCACTCCTGTCATCCGAGAACTCGGGAGGAGGAGGCATGAGGAGCTGAAGATCAGAGTCATCCCTGGCTACATTAGGAGGTGGACCCCAGCCTGAGCTGTAGTGAGACCCTGTCTCAAAAGAAAACAAAAATGTTGTTTTCAAGCTGTGAGGGCCAGCCATGATAATCTAAGTCTGGGCAGAAAGGAAGTTCTTTACTTCCTCCAACCATTATCACCTGGGACTCTGGCCATGATACATTTAAATGGAGTCTAGAGTCTCAATAGTTAACCCTGAGCCAATGCCTGACAGGCCGAGATTACCCGACCCCCACCCAAGAGCAGACCATTCAAAGGAAATTCCTGGCATTCCAAGCACTGTAGATAGAAACACCTGCCAGCACTTCACTAGGATACCCCTAGACAAATGTCAGCCAATCAGGGGTCCTGAACCTCAGAGACCCCTCACCTCCACCTTTACTACTATAAAAATCCAATTCTAATTGAGCTCGGGGCTCTCTGGATATTCCAATATGTTGGACTTGCGGAGAGACTGAGTTTGCAAACTTGATTAAAATAGAGGCTCTTTGCTTTTACATATGAGACTCGGTCTCCTTTGTTGGCTTTTGTGGGGACCCACGGATTTGGGCATAACAAAGCCATTGCATGAGTGGCTCTGAATGAGAGAGAGGTCTTTGCCAGAGGTAGGTTCCATCTTGCCATCCCAAGCTATGATAGTGTTTCACCTTGCACAGCAAGCCAGGCCCCGCCTCCCTGGTGGAGAAGTCTATCTAGTTCCCTAGAAGGCTGTGGAAACAGGAGGCCTTTCGGGCAGTTTCCTTGTGTTGACTGTAGGCTGTGTCTCCCTGACCCGAATTCCATACCTTTCCTTTCTCCCTTGTAACCCTTCCCAGCTACTTGTTGAGATTGGGAGCTCAGGCTCCAGGTTTGCTGTGCAGTGGCAAGCTAGCTTTGTTTTTCCCTCTGCTTAGCCGGGAGAAGGGAGAGCCCAGCCAGTGAGTTGTCTTATCCCCGCCTCTTCCGGTTTCTGGACCTGGTGGAAGTGCGGAACTGGTGTCTGTGGGTTCTATGGCTTCCAGAGCCCTCCCCTGCCCGGTGAGAGCTCAGAGGCCCACTCCTCTCGGGGTGCGGGGGGGGGGGGAGTTGGGGGGAGGGTATGAGCAGAACCAAAGGCCTTTGCTCTGGAGCAGCTGAGGGGCGATGGCCAGGGAGGCTGCCCACTTTACGATTTGACCTCCTCTTTGTTCCCTTTGCAGAGTTTTGCCAAAGAGAGAGTTGAGCTTTCTTTTTGAAATGGAATATCTCTTTCTTTTTTAAAGATTTATTTTTGTCAGGTCCTAAAGAAACTTCAATTCCTCAAACTCCACAAAGCAGTCCAATATCAAGAAATGAGCTCAACCTGGACTATGGGAGGATTCCTGGCAGTTAGATAAAAGCCAGCCTTCCTCAGGAACTTGCGAAACTGGTTCCCATTTGCCAAAAGGAGTCATTTCCCTTCCCTCTGGCAGCAGGGTCATATATATGGCTCTCCTTTGACTTATTGAAAGGTGTGCCAGCCTCCAGGCTCCCTCAGTATCACAAGTACTTGTTATACGTTTCAAAGCCTACTCCTACACACACACACACACACACACATGCAGACCTGAGTGTACACACAGCCATACACATGCACACAAATGCATGCAGACCTGCGTGTACACACACACACACACACACACACACACGCATGCAGACCTGTGCGCATGTACTCACACACCCACACAAATGTTAGCTAGGTGTCCCATACACTTATATCTGGCTTCATCTTGGTCCCGAAAGCAGTCTCCTAAGGACTGGACCTTACTCAGCTTCCTTATAACCCCTCTCTTCTGACTATGATCTCTCCATCTCTATCCTCTGCTCTTCTCTCACAGATAGCCCCAGCCAGATCCAGTCTGCTGACCATATTCCGTCTACTTTTTCCTCTCTGGACTCTTCCAGATGCCTCTGGCTGTTCTCTCTCTCTCTCTCTCTTGCCAATAAAATCCTCCCCCTTAACCATACCATGTTCATGTCATCAATTTCCTTACTACACCCCTCCTTGCATACAATTTTATTATTTTTATGTGTATGTGTGAGTGAGTGCAGGTGCCTACAGAGACCAGAAGAAGTCAGATCTGGAGCTGGAGTTATGGTTGGGAGCCGCTCACATGTGTTGGGAACAGACCTTGGGTCCTCTGGAAGAGCAATATGTGCTCTTAACCACTGAACCATTTCTCCAACCCTTAAATGAATCATCTCTACTCTTCTGTAGCTGGTAGCAGATGAAGGAGAAGAAACCATGCCACTGGGATGGCAAGGATTCCAGGGGGACATCATCTGGGGTATCATAGTTGATGTTCTCTCCTTTCTTCCTGCCCCCCTTCCCTCCCACCCTCTTTCTCTGACTAGCCTGGCCCAGTCAGTCCCTCCACTGGGTAGCTCCTGCCCCAGTCAAACTGTACCCCTTGCAGTTGGGTGTAGAGTTGGGATCCCTGGCATATGCAGAGTTCTGCCAACTAACCCCCCCCACCCGTGATGACTCATTGTTCCTTCCTTTCCATGCGCCCCGGCCCCCAGAACTATCACTCTAGCTTTGTGTGCTGTCTCCTGGTTTGTGTTCTGTCTGAACCCCTTGTCAGGGCATAAAGCCCCTGTTTCCCTGTGGTCCAACTATTGTGTGGTCTGCCCCCCCCCACCATCAGCTTGCAGTCCTCCCAATGGTCTGTCTTCTCAGCCTGGAGCCTTACTCCAGCAGTTCCCTTTCCCTGAACCCCTTCTTATTCACCATGGCTTGGACAGCTTCTTTAGATGACTTCCTGGGCCTCTCCTTCCATGGGAAACTTTGCCTTACTCACTTGCTTGCTTTCTGCTGTGTTTCCCCCAAATGCATCCCTCTCTGGTGGCCTCTTATGGCATAACATAAGACAGGTGCTCAGGGGCTGGAGAGATGGCTCAGCGGTTAAGAGCACTGCCTGCCCTTTCAAAGGTCCTGAGTTCAATTCCCAGCAACCACATGGTGGCTCATAACCATCTGTAATGAGGTCTGGTGCCCCCTTCTGGCCTGCAGGCATATACACAGACAGAATATTGTATACATAATAAATAAATAAATAAATATTTAAAAAAAAGACAGGTGCTCGGGGGCATGCCTTGAAGGCTGACAGACTGGCAAGTTTCCTTTAGGATCTTTGCTTGTTTATTTATCTCCCCCCCCCCCC
>PVIU01034000.1:0-11805 GCA_004026605.1 Ondatra zibethicus | reverse complement strand
AGGGGGAGGGGACCGGGAGAAGGGGAAGAAAGGAAAAAATGTTATTTCTTTAATTATGTTTTTGAATGGAAAAAATAAAACAATGTAAAAAAACAAAAAAAACCAAAACCATAGAATGTAGTTGGAGTCCTTGAGTTTTGATAAAGAAATCTTTATTTACTGATCCCTTAAACTTTTGTTTAATTCTACTGGGCACAAAATAATTTATCATAAAAAGAATACTGCATTTCTCTAGGTTGTAGTGGCACACATGTGTAATCCCAGCACTCGGGAGGGAGAGGCAGGCAGAGCTCTGTGATTTGGAGACCAGCCTGATCTATAGAGTGAGTTCAAAGACAGCCAGTGCTACATGGAGAAACCCTGTCTTGAAACCTTACCCCCCAAAAGATTATTGGATCAAGTTATGTTCCAAGATGGTTGTTTCTTAGCATATATCATGCATACATTAATTTTCGTGGGGACTTATAAAATTTAGAAGTGACCTATGAACAAATTGAGCCAATTTGCTCTGCTTCCTGCAGCAAATCTCTGGAAGATAATCTACAATGGCACTCTCCAGGAATTTATGAACGATGGCTTCCAACCAGGCACCACATATAAACTGAGAGTCTCTTGCACTTCACCTGTAGGCCAAAGCCAGGTAAGAAATCAGAAAAGGTAGAGTTCTCAAGTTGAAGGTTGCAACAAACTGTTATATTACTGAATGTTTTATAAAGCTGATCTCCAATTTAGTAAAATAGTAAAATATTTTCTATCTCTTAGCCTTCTGACCTATTGACAATTGAGACACCTATTCTACCTCCTGCATCTTGTCACTCACTGCCCTTAAACAGCAAAACCAAGTGCAGACAGAAACCTTCTCCTTGGTAAGTAAGGCTTCCTTACGTGATTGACAACTGTACCTAAGTTTCTTGTCCTGTGACTTTTGCTTTAAGTGCCTGTGTTAATATCATCAAGCAGAGTTTCCTTTTAGTGTGAATTGAATAATTCTTAGCAAACCAGTGCTTGGTAATGGAAACTCAGGTTTTTAATGTCTAAGTCAAATTATGAGGTTAATTGATACAATAAGCTTGGCGTCTCTAAGCATTTTAAGAGAGAAGTCTTAACTCACTCCACAGTATATTGGATTGTTTTAAAGAACCACCCCTAAATACTAGAGACTTGGTATGGAGCTAAAGGATAGTGTATGTGTTTAGTATAAACAAGAGTACGTTCAAACACTAGTATTAAATAACTAATTTGGGGAGGGGAGAACTGAGTGCATTTTACATATTTTATAGATAATCGTTCCATTTATGGGAACTTGGAAACAGTCGTGACTGACAAAAAAGCAAAGGGTTCCTGGAATGACAGAAATGAGTGCTCTGTCTCTGTAAAGAAATGTACAGTAAGTAAATGACTTCCTGAAGAACCCACAGTTTCTGGCTAAAAACATAAAATGAGAAGAGAAGTTGCACTACCCAGGTGACCCGCCTGTACTTCAGTTCACTTTGAGTGAATACATGCTTGCACTGTACTTGCTGTCCAGGTAAGGAGTGACCACACTTGTAAAGTCATGCATGGGTTTGTTTATTTTGTATGTTTGTTTAATTTGTAGCTTGGATCTCCTTCAATGAAGTGTGGAACCGTATCAACCCAGCATCCTCCTTCTAGGTGTGGTACACCTGTGCTAACCTGCAAGGGTCCAACCTGTGTTGTTGTCAGTTGGGAGGTATTTCACTGATTCAACTTATTAATTTTGCTGATACACAAACATGCTAATGGGTTAGAACATTTTGTGGGGAAAACTTCAAATTTCTAATGAATCATAGATTGGAATTAGGATCTTGTAACCCTCAGACCTTGCTTTCTAGAACATACCTAGGACTTGATACCAATGATATCATGAAGACTACAGAACTGATATTCTGTTCTTCAGATCTCAACTATAAAAGGGATCAAAATGGACTGTCAATGGGTAACTAATTAAGTTTTTTTTTTAAAAAAAGAGAATGAACTATCTTTTTTCATTATACATACTAATCCAAGTTTCTACTCCCTCCCTTCCTCCAGTTCCATCCACATACACTTCCACCTAACTCCCATTCACTCCTCAGTGAGGGTAAGGCACATTGCTTTGGGGAAGGTCCAAGACCCTCTCTACTATATCTAGTCTTAGCAAGATATCCATCCAAATAGAATAGGTTCCCAAAAAGCCAGTACATGCAGTAGGGATAAATTCTGGTGCCACTGCCAGTGGCCCCTCAGTCTGCCCCAGCCTTGCAACTGTCGCCGACACTCAGAGGGACTAGTTTATTCCTATGCTTGTTCCTTCCCAGTTCAGCTGGAGTTGGTGAGTTTCCATTGGTTTAGGTAGACTCTTTCAGTGTGTGTACCCATCATGGTCTTGACCTCTTTGCTCATATTCTCATTCTTCTTAATCTTCACCTGGACTTTAGGAGCTCAGTCCAGTGTTCCGTTGATGGTCTCAGCCTCTGTTTCCATCAGTTGCTGTATCATTTGTTGAAGATGCTTTCATTTTCCATTGTATATTTTTAGCATCTTTGTCAAAATCAGGTGTTTGCAGGTGTATGGTTTGTATCTGGGTCTTCATTTTGATTCCATTGGCCAACCTCCCTGTTTTTATGCCAGTACCATGCTGTTTTCATTACTGTAACTCTGTAATTGAGCTTGATGTCAGGGATGCTGATGCTTCCAGAAGTTCCGTTATTGTACAGGATTGTATTAGCTATCCTGGATTTTTTTGTTTATCCGTATGAAGTTGATTATTACTCTTTCAAGGTCTGTGAAGAATTGTGTTGGGATTTTTATGGGGATTGCATTGAGATGGCTTTTGTTAGGATTGCCATATTTATTATGTTGATATTACCTTTCCATTTTCTGGTACCTTCTTCAATTTCTTTCTTCAAAGACTTAAAGTTCTTATTGAATAGGTCTTTCACTTTCTTTACCATTTGTATATAGGAGGGCTACATGTTTTTTTTTTCTGAGTTGATCTTGTATCCCACCACATTTATCAGCTGTAGGAGATCTCTGGTAGAGTTTTTGGGGTCACTTATATATACTATCATATCATCTGCAAATAACAAATGTTTGACTTCTTCCTTTCCAATTTGAATCACCTTGATCTCCTTTTGTGGTCTTATCTCTATAGCCAGAACTTGAAGAACTATATTGAATAGATATGGAGAGAGTGGGTGGCCTCGTCTTGTGCCTGATTTTATTGGAATCACTTTGAGTTTCTCTCCATTTAATTCGATGTTGGCCATCGGCTTTCTGTATATTGCTTTCATTATGTTTATATATGTTCCTTTTATCCATTATCTCTCCAAGACCTTTATCATAAAGGGGTGTTGGATTTTGTCAAATGCTTTTTCAGCATCTAATGTAGTGATTATATGGCTTTTTTTCTTTCAGATTATTTATATGATGGATTACATTGATAGATATTTGTATGTTGAGCCAGCCCTACATCTCTGGGATGAAGCCAATTTGATCATGGTAGATGATCTTTTTATGTGTTCTTGCATTTGGTTTTCCAGTATTTTATTGAATATTTTTGCATTCATGTCCATGAGTGATATTGGTCTGTAATTTTCTTTCTTGGTTGAGTCTTTGTTTGGTTTTGGTATTAGTGTAACTGAAGCCTGATAAAAAGAGTTTGGCAATATTCCTTCTGTTTCTATTATGTGGAACACTTTGAGAAGTATAGGTATTAGATCTTCTTAGAAGTTCTGGTAGAATTCTGCACTAAAACCGTCCAGCCCTGGGCTTTTTTCAGTTGGGAGGTTTTTGATAACAGCTTCTATTTCCTTGAAGTTTATAGGTCTATTGAAATTGTTCACCTGGTCTTGACTCAATTTTGGCATATGGTATCTATCTAGAAAATTGTCCATTTCTTTTATATTTTCCAATTTTGTGAACTACAGGTTTTTACACTGTTTTTCTGAATTTCCTCAGTGTCTGTTGTTATGTCCCCCTTTACATTTCTGATTTTGTTAATTTGGATGATTTCTCTGTCTTTCTTTAGTTTGTATAAGAGGTTGTCTATCTTGTTATTTTCTCAATGAACCAGCTCTTTGTTTTATTGATTCTTTGTATTGTTTTCTTTGTTTCTATTTTGTTTATTTCAGCCCTCAATTTCATTATTTCCAGTCTTCTACTCCTCCTGGGTGAGTCTGCTTCTTTTTTTTCTAGAGCTTTCAGGTGTGCTGCCAATTCACTGATGTGAACTTTATCCATTTTCTTTATGTGGTCATTTAGTGCTATGAACTTTCCCTCTTAGCACTGCTTTCATAGTGTACCATAGGTTTGGGTACGTTGTTCCTTCATTTTTATTGAATTCTAGAAGTCTTTAATTTCTTTCTTTATTTCTTACTTGACCCAGAGGTGGTTCAATACTTCACAGTTCAATTTCCATGAGTTTGTAGGCTTTCTGAGAATAGTGTTGTTATTAAATTCTAACTTTAATTCATGGTGATCAGCTAAGACACAGGGGTTTACTCCAGGTTTTGTTGTATCTGTGGAGGTTTGCTTTTATACCAAGTATAATTTATAATTTATATAATTTATAATTTTAGAGAAGGTTCCATGAGGTTCTCAGAAGAAGGTATATTCTTTTGCGTTTGGGTGGAATGTTCTATATATGTCTGTTAAGTCCATATGATTCATGACATCTATTAGTTTTCTTATTTTTCTGTTAAGTTTCTGTCTGGTTGACCTGTCCATTGGTGAGAATGAAGTGTTGACATCTCCTACTATTAGTGTGTGCAGTTTGATGTGTGATTTAAGTTTTAGGAATGTTTCTTTTACATACGTGGATGATCTTGTATTTGGGGCATAGATGTTCAGTATTGAGACTTCATCTTGATGGATTGTACCTGTTATAAGTATAAAGTGTCCTTCTCCATCTCTTCCAATTGATTTTAGTTTGAAATCTATTTTGTTAGATATTAGGATAGCTACACCTGCATGCTTCTTAGGTGCGTTTGATTGGAAAACCACTTCCCAACACTTTACTCTGATGTAGCATCTTTCATTGAGGTTGAGGTGTGTTTCTTGTATATAGCAGAAGGCTGGATCCTGTATTTGTATCCATTCTCTTAGCCTGTGTCTTTTTATAGGTAAATTGAGTCAATTGATATTAAGAGATATTAATGACCAGTATTGTTAATTCCTGTTATTTTTAGTGTTTGTAATAGTGTTTGTGTGTTTCCCTTCTTTCAGGTTTGCTTGTGGGAGGTTATATGTTGCTTGTGTTTTTGTGGGTGCAGTTAACTTCCTTGGGTTGTGGTTTTCCTTCTAGTACTTTCTGTAGGACTGGGTTTGTGGATAGGTATTGTTTGAATCTGGTTTTCTAATGGAATATCTTGTTTTCTCCATCAATGGTGAAAGAAAGCTTTGCTGGGTATAGTAGTCTGGGCTTGCATCCGTAGTCTCTTAGTGTCTGCAGCACATCTGCAAGGACCTTCTGGCTTTCATGGTTTCCATTGAGAAATTAGGTGTAATTCTGATAAGTCTACCTTTATATTTTACTTGACCTTTTTCATTTGCAGGTCTTAACATTCTTTCTTTATTCTGTATGTTTTGCATTTTGATTATTATATGGCGAGGGGATTTTTTTTTGATCCAGTTTATTTGGTGTTCTGTATGCTTCTTGTACCCTCATAGGCATATCCATCTTTAGGTTGGGAAAATTTTCATCTATGATTTTCTGTGCCTTTGAGCTGGAGTTCTTCTCCTTCTTCTATTCCTATTATTCTTAGGTTTGGTCTTTTCATGGTGTCCCAGATTTCCTGGATATTTTGCGTTAAGAATTTGTTGGATTTAATGTTTTCTTTGACCAATGAGTCTATTTTCTCTATAGGATCTCAACACCTGAGATTTTTTCTCTTATCTCTCATATTCTGTTGGTTATACTTGTCTCTGTAGTTCCTGTTCTTTTACCCAGATTTTCCATATGAGAATTCCCTTGGTTTGTGTTTTCTTTATTACCTCTATTTCAGTCTTCAAGTCTTGAACTGTTTATTTCACCTGTTTGATTAGTTTTTTCTTGATTTTCTTGGGTTTCTTTTAGGGATTTACTAATTTCTTCCATTTTTTTTTGTCTTTTCCTCCATTTCATTAAGGGAATTTTTCATTTCCTCTTTAAGGTCTCCATCATTTTCATAAAGTTACGTTTAAAGTCGTTTTCTTCTGCTTCTTCTGGGTTAGGATGATCAAATTTACCTGTTGTGTGACTAATCCTTTCTGGTGTTACCATATTGCTTTTTTTTCTTTTAACCATGTTGCTTTTGAGGTTGTCGGATGAATTCTTACATTTGGCGCCTACCCATCTCTTCATTCAAATGTGGCCGGCAGTGTCTTTGCCTCTTGGTCCAATCCTTGCAGTGTCTATCTGAGTTTTGGGAAATTGTTCTTGGTCTGCTCTGTACTGTCAATGTCTGTGTCTCAGGGAGCATCTCAGGTCTCTCTTAGCATGCTGTCTAGGTCTCTCTCCTGGTTCACTCTCTTGGTCCTTTCTCTTGTTTCCTTCAGTGTTGTAGCAAGCTCTTGGTCCCCTCAGTATTGTAGCAAGCTCTTAGTCCCTTTAATATTGTAGCAAGCTGTGTTTTAGACTTCCACTGAGGTTGCAGGAGGATAGGCAAGTTTGGGGGTGGGGTGGGGCTAGTAGACTGCAGGGTCTGGTGGATGGGGGTTGGTATTGGGGCAGCCCTCTACCTGCAGGAAAGTCTCCTACTGGGTAGCTAGAGAAGACTAGGGATTTGGAAGAGGGGCCCGGGATTTTGTCACACTGTGGAGGTCCTAGAGAGTAAGGGGTCCCACCATGTGGCTGTTCACTCACCTCTTCATCCCCTCAGTATTGTAGCAAGTTGTGTTTCAGAGTTCCACTGGGGTTGCAGGAAGATAGGCGAGTTTCAACTAACTGAGTTTTTAAAGCTAATGCAAGAAATAGCTAACATAAATCATTTTATAAGAAGTTTAATTTTTTTGGTGCTGAGGACCAAAGCTGGAGCTTCATACATGCTAGGCAAGTTCTCTATGTCTGAACAATATCCAAAGCCAGAACTTGCTGTTCTTTGAAGAACTTCATTGAACTTCTGGTACCATTTCTAACTACGAGCTGGTACATAAGGCATAATAAAAATTTTAAAATATACTTTTAACAACTCATGTGAATGTCTTACCAAACTAATTAAGTTCTTAAAAATAAGGATTAGCCCAATTATTTAGGCAAATAGGTTTATTTGTATTTTTCTTTTTTCCCTATTCTCAAGCAATGGCTTATTTTTTAACATTGGCAGAAAAGGCTTAGTCTGTTAATAATGTATGACAACGCTGATTTTTAACTTATGTAGGGCAATTCACCAAGATATCTGATCAGTGGTTTATCATACTAACCAATAGTAATGTTAAACAGTTATAACATATTTGTTTTCATTCATCTAAGTTGTGAAATCAGCAAATACTTTTTCATACTTTAACTTGTGCCTTTGAATGTGGTTCTAGTGTCCTGCCTGTGTTTGTTTCCATCCATCTCTATCCTGTATCACGTGATGGATTACAAGCTTTCATGTGTTATTCCTCTCCACAGTATCTAATACAGTAACCACTTAGAAAAAGGATTGAATTTCTGTGTGCATTTTGTCTTTCAGATTCCAAAATGCAATGGTGCTAAAACCACTGCTTACTGACTGCAGTGGAGACAAGTTGAAGTTTCCATGCACTTGATTTACATTGGCCCTTGTTTGCGGTATGAAGTCAAAGGCCTTATTCCAGCAACCACGTATTTTTGCAGAGTCCAGGTAAAGCTGGCATTTCCTTCACTATAAAGAAGGCAATAGCTATTAAACTGCACTTCATATATATATATATGTATGTGTGTGTGTGTATACATATATATATATATATATATATAATACTAGTGTCACTTCCAACATAAAGACCAGAGTAAAGTCAAGAAGGAAAGGATTTCTAAGAATATTGCTTATCTTGAACTACAACATTTAGAGTTCCTTCTCATATTATTTAAAGCCCCAAAGGATCCCACATGTACTTTCCCACTTGGTCAGCCATATTTCCTTTGTGCATCTGTGGTTTTCAGACTTCTCTGAACTTAGCAATTATCTAAAATGCTTATTTAAAACACTGTCTTGAGCCAGGCATCTAGTACAGGCATGTATTTCCAGAATTTTGGAGGAAGACGCAGGAGGATTGTCACAGGTAAGCCTGTGGATACATAGTAAGTTTGTCTTAAACTTATTCAGGCCTATACAATCAGCTTTGTTCTTTTCTTTTTCTTTCTTTTAGTTTTTGGCAGGGGTTGGTTTTGCTTTTGGTTTTTCGAGACAGGACAGGGATACTCTGTAGCTCTGGTTGTCCTGGAACTCTCACTGGAGACCAGGCTGGTCTCAAACTCAGAAATCCAACAGCCTCTGCTTCCCAAGTGCAAAGATAGGTTGACTTTGAGAAAAACTTGGGACAGGCGCTTATCAGAAGTCAAGAGAGTAAGACAGTGAACTTCATTTACTGGCTAGGGTCCTTATAGGGCTAGGGCTTGGAAAAGCCTTACTGGGGGTGCTGGGAATTTTCCTGAATGATCAGAATGGTCTTGTGGGTTAGATGAGATGATGTTACTGATTTAAATAGCATTATGGGAATGATATATTCAATTAAAGTCTGCCTTCAGCAAACTGAAACTGTTAGTTTCATGGAAAGGGATACTCTTCAGGCCAGAATGGAGCTGCCTTCAAGACAAGATGGCTGTGCTTCTCTTCTCTCAATTCAGGAACTATGCTTTGCGAGGGTGTCTCTAATGATACTTCCTGTTAGGGAGAGATGGCAGTCCTAGGAATGAAGCATCTGAAGGAGGAGGACAACTTTAAGGCATTCTTGTGAGTTGACTGTGACAGGAAAATTGAGGTGATCTTGTCATCCAACAACTTCTGGAAAATATTAACAGATTATGGAAGGAAGAGCAATCCCAGAATGATTGTTGATGAGCAGGAGTGACCAAAGGAGCAGCCAAAAGAAGCAACCAAGAATGTGAAAGGGGTAATCATGAGATGGAAGACCACTGAAGAACGATGGCTCTATTTTTAATTATTTTAATTTTATAAAGATGACTGATACCCACAAAGGCCAGATTAGAAGGAATAAAATCCCCTGCAGTAGTTACAGATGGTTGTGAGCCACACTGGGGATGCTGGAAACTGAACACAGGACAGCTGGAAGAGCAACAAGTGTTTTGGTTTTTTTTTTATTTTCTTATTAATTAATTTTTTTTATTTCTCTCTGCTCCCCTCCCTGCCACTCCCCTCCCTCCCTCAACCTTCCCCCACGGTCTCCATGCCCTCAAATTATTCAGGAGATCTTGTCTTTTTATACTTTCTACTTCCCATGTAGATTAGATCTATGTAGGTCTCTCTTAGTGTCTGTATTGTTTTCTAAAATCTCTGGGATTGTGGTTTGCAAGATGGTTTTCTTTGCCTTATGTTTAAAAACCACCTATGAGTGAGTACATGTGATAATTGTCTTTCTGTGTCTGGGTTACCTCACTCAAAATAATGTTTTATAGTTCCATCCATTTTCCTGCAAATTTAGGCTGTCGTTATTTTTTTCTGCTATGTAGTACTCCATTGTGTAACTGTACCACATTTTTTTTATCCATTCTTCGATCGAGGGGCATTTAGGTTGTTTCCAGTTTCTGGCTATGACAAATAAAGCTGCTATGAACATAGTTGAGCACATGTCCTTGTGGCACGATTGAGCATCTTTTGGGTATATACCCAAAAGAGCTATTACTGGGTCTTGAGGAAGGTTGTTTCCTAATTTTCTGAGAAATCACCACACTGACATCCATAGGGGTTGTACCAGCTTGCATTCCCACCAGCAATGCAGAAGTGTTCCCTTTTCTCCACAGCCTCGCCAGCATAAGTTGTCATCAGTGTTTTGGATCTTGGCCATTCTTACAGGTGTAAGATGGAATCTCAGAGTTGTTTTGATTTGCATTTCTCTGATGACTAAGGATGTTGAACATTTCCTTAAGTGTCTTTCAGCCATTTTAGATTCCTCTGTTGAGAGTTCTCTGTTTAGGTCTGTGCTCCATTTTTTTATTGGATTATGTGTTCTTTTGGTGTCCAAATTCTTGAGTTCCTTGTATATTTTGGAGATCAGACCTCTGTCTGATGTGGGATTAGTGAAGATCTTTTCCCATTCTGTAGGCTGGCGTTTTATCTTGTTGACCATGTCCTTTGCTTTACAGAAGCTTTTCAGTTTCAGGAGGTCCCATTGATTAATTGTTTTTCTCAGTGTCTGTGCTGCTGGGGTTCTATTTAGGAAGTGGTTCCCTGTGCCAATGCGTTCAAGCGTACTTCCCACTTTCTCTTCTATAAGGTTCAGAGTGGCTGGTTTTATGTTGAGGTCTTTGATCCATTTGGACTTGAGTTTTGTACATGGTGATAGATAGGGGTCTACTTTCATTTGTCTACATGTTGATAACCAGTTATGCCAGCACCACTTGTTGAATATGCTTTCTTTTTTCCATTTGATATTTTTTGCTTCTTTATCAAATATCAGGTGTTTGAAGATGTGTGGATTGATATCCGGGTCTTCTATTTGGTTCCAGTGTTCCTCCTGTCTGTTCTTATGCCAGTACCAGGCAGTTTTCAGTACTGTAGCTCTGTAGTATAGTTTGAAGTCAGGGATTGTGATGCCTCCAGATGTTCTTTTGTTGCCCAGGATTATTTTGGCTATCCTGGATTTTTTGCTTTTTCAAATGAAGTTGAGTATTGTTCTTTCGAGGTCTTTGAAGAATTTTGTTGGGATTTTGATCGGCATTGCATTGAATCTGTAGATTGCTTTCGGTAGGATGGCCATTTTTACTATGTTAATTCTGCCTACCCAAGAGCATGGGAGGTATTTCCATTTTCTAGTCTTCTTCAATTTCATTCTTCAGAGATTTAAAGTTCTTGTCATAAAAGTCTTCCACTTCTTTGGTTAGAGTTACTCCGAGGTATTTTATGCCATTTGTGGCTATTGTGAAGGGTGTTGATTCTCTGATTTCTTCCTCAGTCCTTTTATCATTTGTGTACAGGAAGGCTACTGATTTTTTTTTGAGTTAATCTTGTATCCTGCTACCTTGCTAAATGTGTTTATGAGTTGTAGAAGTTCCTTGGTAGAATTTTTGGGATCACTTATGTAAACTATCATATCATCAGCAAACAGTTTGAGAGTTTGACTTCTTCTTTTCCAATTTGTATCCCCTTGATCTCTCTTTGGTGTCTTATTGCTCTAGCTAGGACCTCAAGAACTATATTGAATAGGTATGGAGAGAGTGGACAACCTTGTCTTGTTCCTGATTTCAGTGGAATCGCTGGGAGTTTCTCTGCATTTAGTTTGATGTTGGCTGTTGGCTTGCTGTATATTGCCTTAATTATGTTTAGGTATGTTCCTTGTATCCCTGCTCTCTCCAAGACTTTTATCATGAAGGGATGTTGTATTTTGTCAAACGCTTTTTCGGCATCCAATGAGATGATCGTGTGGTTTTTATTTTTTTAGCTTGTTTATATGATGGATTACATTGACAGATTTTTGGATGTTGAACAATCCCTGCATCTGTGGGATGAAGCCGACTTGGTCATGGTGGATGATGGTTCTGATGTGTTCTTGGATTCTGTTTGCTAGTATTTTATTTAGTATTTTTGCATCAATGTTCATGAGTGAGATTGGTCTGTAATTTTCTTTCTTAGTATTGTCTTTCTGTGGTTTGGGTATCAGGGTAATTGTAGCCTCATAAAAAGAGTT
>PVIU01033999.1:0-11805 GCA_004026605.1 Ondatra zibethicus | reverse complement strand
CACACACACACACACACACACACACACACACACACACACAAAACCTCTCTCCCATTCCCTATTCCGCTCCCTTTTCCACATGTCTTCATCAGCCATATAGTACACATCCTATGATTATAATGACTTTATTTCACTCCTTAAACGTGCTTTTTGTTTTTCTTCCCCCACCCCGAGTGCAGATAGCATGAAGATATACGTGCCACCTCACATAGTTTCTCTCTCTTTATCTCTTTCATCAAAATCTATGATTCTGCAAGATACATTGTTTAGAGAATAAAGAAGCTATGGGCAGAAGAACAAGTTTCAAATAGTGCACTTAACAGAAAATCTATTTCCAACGTGTAGTTAAAAACATAGCATTAACAGTAAAACAACTAAAAATTTCAATTAAACATGGTCAAAGGACTTGAAAAAAATCTCATGAACAAATAGGTTATGTGGATGAAGACAAGTGTGTGAAAAGAATATATATATTAAAGCCATCTTGAGATCCCACTACACACTGATTAAAATGATGAGACTGAAAAATACAGACAAAACCAACTGTTAACAATATTGCAGAGCCACTAGAACACTGACATGCTTTTCAGAGTGCAAGATGATAAAGCTGCTTTGGATGACAATTTCAAATTCTTCCTAAAGTTAAACATATGCTTACCATATGATCTAGCAATCCCTCCTGGGCATTTACCTTGGAGAAATAGTCACATGAGACGTACAAAAATGTTCAGAATAGTTTTGTTTGTAATAGCACCAAAGCAGAAACAATCCAAATGTTCTTCAGTGGGTGAATGGATAAGCAAACTGGTCTTACCTGGACACTAAAATAGGTAAACACAACAAATTGAATTTCAAAGGTACTATGCTGAGAGAGAGAAGTAAGTCTCAGAGTGTTGCACACTCTGCAGTTCCATTTGTATGGCATGCTCAAAAACATGGAACCATAATGACAGAGAAGAGGTCACTATCTTCAGGGCATAGGGAAAAGGTATAACAAAGGAACAGCAAAATGGAGCATTTCTTGGATAAAAAGAATTTTTTTGAGCTGAACATATTGGTGCACACCTGTAACCTCAGTTCTCAGAAGTCTGAGACTTAACAATCATTAGTTTGAGGACAGCCTGGGATACATAATGAGACACTGTATTGAAAAAGGAAAGGAGAGGATAAAGGAAAAGGGTATACGGGATGGGAGTGAAAGAGGAGAGAAGATGAAGGGAAAGGAGGGGAGAGGAGGGAAGTACAGAGGGGAGGCAAACAAAAAGAAAAAGAACTTGTTATTTTATTTATATTTTTATTGATTCATTGGGGATTTCAAATCATGCACACCAGTCCCACCCATCTCTCTGTAGCTGCCCCTCACCCCTGTAGTGTCCCCCCAAAGGAAAACTAGCAAAGAAATACTAAAAATAAGATAAAGGTAACAGAAAGAAAAATAATAAATTATAATAAAATAAATAAAAATACAAATAAGAATATCAATTTCAACCAAAAAACAAACCAAAAAAAAAAAAAAACCAAAAGAGAAAAACAAACGCTTTGCTTCTCCATCTTTGCCTCTCCATCTCCCTTCGCTCATCTTAGTGGCATCAGGAGCTGCTGTGTGTCATGCAGTCCACCCTTTTGTCCACACAGCTTTACTTGCAAATGTTCATTATGCAATGTGTTGTTGGTCAGGTTCAAGGCCTCTGACCTCCAGCACGCCATCAACACTTGACCCTCACCAAAACTCCTCAGACATTCCCTGATTTATGTAGACTATGTGGCCATGGCTCTGCAGGACCAGTCCCTTCACACACACCAGGTGGCCATAGATGGGGTAGACGTTGGGGTGTGCCAGCTCAAAGCCCTGGATGTGTACCTGGATGGCTGCTGAGTTTGGTCAGTCCAAACATTGGGACCACTACCCTCAGGTGAGGGGCGGGGCCAGCTCCCACAAGCATGAGGGGCCAACTCTCCTATTAGGGGTAGGGCCAGCTTTCCCATGCCAGCGTCATCAGGATTCATTATCCCAGAACTGGGGAGGGATGGGATCAACTCTCTGGAGGGTGGCTCCCTGAAGGCAATGGTTTTCATTTGTGTTGTTTACTGCTAGATTCCTAGAGTCAAGTATAATGTCTGACACATAGTGAGTTTATCTGCCTATCAAGCAATTGATCATAGTTTCACCTTACTGCATAGCACTTCTCAACAGATAGTATCATATGTAGCAGTATGAATGAGCTATGCACCCCAAATATGGCATAGAATCATTGGGGATATGCTAAGGTCATTTGGACTGTAGGACCCAAGATCAGGTCAGTGGTATGTATAGCCAGATGATTGAGAACTAACTTCCACTCCTTGATAGCCTTGCACTCCAGTGACCGTCACACTAGATTTGGATAGATCTGAAAAGTAGTCCTGGTGAGGTGGAGGCTCAGGTACACAGATTAGATTGACTTGTTGAAAATAAAGCTGTTGATTTTCACTTAAGTATATGGACAGACATACCGGATGCACAGATACAGCTTACATAATAGAAACCACATTTTAAAAACAGGTACTATATTCACATGTGACAGAGGTATTTCATGGTTACTCCTCTACACTTTGATTTTTACAATTAACATATTCTGTAAATCATTCTGTGTTAGTGAAAGTGCCTTCTCATTTTTAACAATTGCATTTTAGTCCATTTTAGTCCATGTAGAGGTGACATAACTTATTTAGCCAGTCCTTTATTAAAAGAAATTTTGGCTGTTTCCAATGTTTTAATAGATAACATTATACATGTATGTGTGAAGGTGTATATACAAGATATATACAAGAAGCATATCTACATCAGAGCAAAGTATACCTGGAAGATAAATTCCTAGGAGTCGTATGTATTGTTCTTTTTCTCACACACTTTTAAGAGAGGGTCTTGATCTGTACCAGAGGGGGGCCTATAACTCTTGACCATCCTGCTTAAGCTTCTTGAATACCGGAATTATAGGCCTATGCCACTACGCCCAGCCACCCAGCTCCTCCTCAAAAGACTTGCACCTTTAATTTAATGAACACTTAGGATGGTGCCAGGAAATACCCTAAAGACTATACATGTATCATTTTTTTAATCTTCATAACTCTTAGAGAAAAATTCTATTAATATAGCCTGCATTTCAAAATTTAAATGTAATTTACATACCACAAAACTTACACTGTCTTTTAGTATATCCTCAAGATTGTGAGGAATTCAGTACTGATTCCAGAATATTATCATTACTCCCAAAAGAAGTTCTGTGCTTATTGCTAGTCACTCTTCTATTTTTTTTGGCATATATGGATATTTTGCCTGTAGTTTTATCTATGTGCCATGTGTGTGCCCGGTACCCTGGAGGCCAGAAAAGGGTGTGGGATCCCTTGAAACTGGAGTTAACAGGCAGTTGTGAGCCAACAAGAGGATGCTGGGGTCAAATCCAGATCCTCTGGAACAGCAGCAAGTGCTCTTAAGCACTGAGCCATCTCTCCAATCCTATTGCTAGTCACTCTTATTTCCTCTCCCTCAATGCTCAGCAACTATTAGTGTGTAATTGGAAATCTTTTGTATTTAGCTTCTTTCACTTAACATGAAGTTCTTAAGATTTACTCCTATTGTATCAGCGCATCGTCCTTGATATACCTATTATTCTATTACATAGGTATGTCATATTTTTGTTCCACTATTCATCAGTTGATGGTCATTTGGATTTCTCCCACATGTTGGCAATAAATAATGCTGTTATAAACATTTGCACATAAGTTTTGTGAGAGTATATGTTTTCCTGTCTCTTGAGAATATACCTAGAAGTCAACTTGCTAGACCATATGGTAACTCTATGTTTAACACTTTGAGGAACTGACAGGCTGTTTACTAAGCAATGTTCTATTTATATTTCCACTGGCAATATATGAGGGTTCTAATTTTCCCTTATCTTTCCATCTTTTGTTTATCTCTGTTTTGTATTAAATATGTTTCTGCATTTATTGAGATAATAACATGTTTCCATTCATTATATTAACACTGTGTATTATATTGTATTTTATTTCCATATCATTTTTTTATAGTGCCAATGTTTGAGCCCGGGGTCTTATGCATGCTAGGCAATCAGTCTGTCTGATATCCGGAACTTGAACCAAGAATAAATGTCATTTTGATGTAGCACACAATCATTTTAACAGGCTGCTGCACTTAGTATTAATATTTTGTTGAAGATTTTTACATTTATTTTTATAAAGTATATTGATCTGTAGTTTCCTTTTTGTGTGTCGTCCCTGTCTGGTATTGTCAATGTAGGAGTCTTAGAATGAATTGGAAGGTGTTCCCTCTCTTTTTAATTTTGAGTTTGTAGAGGATTGTTAATTTCTTAATCTGGTAAAATTTACCAAGGAAACCATTTAGTCTTGGGATCTTATTTGTGTGTTGTAAATGGAAGTTTCTTTCCTGCCTGCCAGTTCCCAAATAACCACTCAGAGCCTTAATATTACTTTTAAATGTCTGGCTAATGGCTCAGTCTTATTGCTAGGTGAAGCATTCCTTCACCTGCTTTCTCTGGTTTATTTCAATATCTGCACTGTCTTTGGTTCTCTAAGTATGCTTATTTGTGAGCTTTAGGGGTTTGTTTTGATGTTTGATCTTTCTCAGTGTTCTCTGGGCTTCTTAGATCTGAGGTTTTGTTGCCTGCTGCTACTTTGAGATGTTTTAGCCATCATTGTTTCAAATTTATGTTATTTTTATTTCACATGCATTGGTGTTTTGCCTGCATGTTTGTCTGTATAAGGGTGTTGGATTCCCTGGAACTGGAGTTATAGGCAGCTATGATCTGCCACACGGGAGCTTGGAATTGAACCCAGGTCCTCTGGAAGAGCAGCCAGTACTCTTAACCACTGAGCCATCTCTCCAGCTCCCCATCATCCTGTACTGTGACCTATACAAATGTTTCTGCTTTTCTTGGTAATTTTAAGTACCTTCCCTAATACTTTCCTTATTATAATACTTTCCTTATTATAGCATTTCAAGTTTATTTCCAATAAGTCTTCTTCTTCCTTATAACTATGGGATTACTCAAGAAGCCTGGAGTGGAGTAGACTTCTGTTGGAAAGAAACACATTGTGTTACACTGTATACCTGCTAGGGGTTTGTTTGTTTGTTTTTCCCTCAGACTCTTACAATACTGGCTAGTTTATGCCAACTTGACACAAGCTATTGTTATTTTGGAAGAGGAAGCCTCAGTTGAGAAAAGGTTCCCACCAGATTGGCCTATGCATAAGCCTGTGGTGCATTTTCCTGACGGTTGATGTGGAAGGACCCAGCCCATTGTGAGCAATGCTACCCTTGAACTGGTGGTCCTGGATGTTATAAGAAAGCAAGCTATAGAAAAAGGGAGGGAAGAAGGAAGGAAGGAAGGAAGGAAGGAAGGAAGGAAGGAAGGAAGGAAGGAAGGAAGGAAGGAAGGAAGGAAGGAAGGAAGGAAGCTATGCAAGCCATGAGTAGCAAGCCACTAAGCAGTGCTCCTCCATGCCTTCTGTGAGGGACAGAGTGGGAGAGCAATGAAAGAGACATCTTGATAGAGGGAGCCACCACTATGGGGTTAGGGAGAAACCTGGTGCTAGGGAAATTCCCAGGAATCCACAAGTATGATCCCAGCTAAGACTCCTAACAATAGTGGAGAGGGAGCCCAAACTGGCCGTTCCCTGTAATTAGATTGGTGTATACCCCAACTACCATTATAGAGCCTTCATCCAGTAACTGATGGAACCAGATGCAGAGATTTACTAACTTGTGAAAGTAGATTGTTAATTAGCTGTGTTTTAACTATTTCTTACAAATTTTGACACCTGTGTTATCATCAGCTCTATTGCTTCATTTATATTGTGATTTTTCCATCAGCCTAGGAGTTGTCTTTAAATTATTATAAATTTTTGGAATTTTATCGTCTCTTTTTATTTCTAACTTAGCCACAATATGGCTAGGGAATTGGTAGGAATAAAACCACTTCTGTGGTATTTGCTGAGATTTGCTTCATAGCCAAGAATGTGGTCAATAACTCAAGTGTGCCTGAAAAAAAGTGTACGAACTGTCAGATGCACAGAAGAGAATCCGTGTGCCTCCATTAGATTACACTTGATAACTGTACAGTTCAGACCTGTGTTTCCATTATATTTTTGCCTGATTTATCAGTCCATGAAGTAGGTATGTCAAGATCTTCTATTTTGGTTATATATGTGTTAGCTTTTTCTCCTTGTAATTCTGTCCATTTTGCTATATAATTTGAAAGTATATTACTGAAAGTTATGGTTATATACATCTTTCTGTTGAACTGTTTCTCTTAACTCTTTTGGTCTTATAATCTGTTTTGTATAGTTTAAAGCAGACTTGCACTAGCTTTCTTTCAGTTGGGGTGCCATACCTTTTTTTTGGTCCCTCAGTACTTTAAATCTTAGGGACTGGAGAGATCACTCAGTGGTTAAGAGTACTGGTTATTCTTTCAGAGGACCTGGGTTCAATTTCTAGCACCCACGTGGCAGCTCACAACTGTCTGTAACTCTAGTTCCAGGGGATCTGACATTCTCCTACAAACATACGGCATGCAAAATACCAATTCACATACTATAAATATAAAAAATTATGAAAAACTTCAAATCTTATGTTTCGATATATCTATCTTTGATTATATTTATTATTGTCACTATTATTTGTGTGTGTCTGTGTCTGTGTGTGTGAATGTCAAAGCATGTATATGCTACAGCATGTATGTGGAGGACAGAGGACAACTCTACAAAATTGGTTTTCTCTGTCCACCTCTTTGTGGGTTCTGGAGATGGAACATGAGCCATCAGGGCTCACCGAGGCAGTATCTTGACCCTCTGGGTGATCTTGTTGGCTTTTGATGTCTCTCTTAAAGATTACATAGCTGGTTTTATTCTCCATAATCCAACATGACAATCTATTAGCTAGAGATGTTAGCAAATGTGCATTGCTACCATTGCACTACTCGGATTCGGATTAAATCAGATGGTTTTAAATTGCATGCTCTTTTCACCTTTGTTTTTTTTTTCAGTGTTTGATTTTTCTTCTCCTTTCCTGTCTTCAGTTTGTTTGATGCCCCTCACCCCCACTTCTCCCTTAAATAGCTTAGAGATTGCATATTCTTTCAATCACTCTATTTTCCCTTTCTTCTAGTATGTATGTTAGGAAGTCATGAAGTATTTTCATTTTTCAAATTGCTGCCCCAGAAATAGCAATGTATGCATTTCCTATTTCAAGTTTATCTCAATAACTCCTTCTTCACTAATGTCCACAACTCTACCATGTATGGTCACTGAGTTGGTTTATTCTTCTACAAATTCTTTTTTCCCCAAAATGCTATATCACTTTTGAAAGGCTATCTTCTTTGTAGTTGTTTTAAAATTAATACCCAGCCTCTTTAAGCATGGCTCACACAGTTCTTTCCAAGTATATGTATAATAACCGTGATCTGAGTCTATATGGGTTTGCTTTCCTTATTTCCTTACCCAGTATGCTCTCGGGTCATTCTCCATGAATATTTATTGGGGGGAGGTTCCCTGAGACCTTTAGAGGCTTTGCATTTGTTTTTACCAAGCACCTTGGAGTATCACCTGTCTGGAAACCACTGTGCATGGCTTGAAGTTTGTTGGTTGACCCAGGCCATTGTTAGTGGTACATAAATCTGTGTAAGAGTCGGAGTGTCAGGGAAGGATTTTTAACACCAGTTCCTGTTTTGCCATTTCTTTTTATCAAATGAGTTCTACTAAATACCAAGGTAGCTGTCTGTGCAGTTTCCTAGAATTGTTGGGTATGGGGACAGGCTTAGTTTCCTCTATCACACTGAATGACAGCTCAGGCAGGCAATATAGGTAGATGCCCTCATAACAAATTAGCTTAGGTACTCCGATGGCCATCTTACCTGCCTAGTTAAAGCTTTCATCTAATAATTAGCCTGGAAATTTCTGTCTTCTTAATGCTGCATTATTTTAAAGTGGTTTTGAAAGATTTTATCCAGCAATTTTTATTACTTGAGTAGAAAGGTTGAATCAAATTACCAACTATGCTTTTACCAACCTCAAAAGTCCCTGCTTTTAAATGCTTAAACATTCTTGACAACACAGTGCAACCTCAGGCAATATTCCTACTGTCTTTTCAAACAATACAAGAAATTGAAAATGCTTCAAATATTAACAATACCCTACTGTCTGGCAGGTTTTTGCACTCCATTGTGTTTAGTGGTAGCTTTTTTTTACTCTTTCTCAACATCATTACTAGGCTGTTTTGTTGGACTTTTCTTTATTTTTTTCAGGATCTCACTCTTAAGTCTAGGCTGGCCTGGGATCCACTATATAGCCAAGGCTAACCTTGCAATCGTGACCCACCTGCCTCAGCCCCTCAAGTTCAGAGATGAGCCACCACTACAAAAGGCTTTTCTGGTTTTTGTTGTTGTTGTTATTTGTAGATGGATTCTTGCTATGTTGTCCAGGTTGGCCTTTAACCTCCAAGTTTCAGAAATCCTTCTGCTTCAGCCTCCCAAGTTGATGAGACTTTGGTGCATATCATCCTAACACTATTGTCTTAGAGACTTACTTATTTCTATTTCCTCACAGTTACAGCTTTTCTTCCCTGTTCCTTGTCTCTTATTACTCCTCTCAACTTTCACTTTATCTCTACCTAAAGAAAATATCTCTCAGGATTTAGTGTGAGTCTATTATTGTTAAGCGTTCATAGTTTTCTTTTTCTCAATTTTTCCTTACCCCGACTCCTAGTCTTTTCTCTCCTTGTGCCAACTGGTGACTCACCTTCGGGGCACATCATTTCCTTGCAAGAACTGTTTTGTTTGTTTGTTTGTTTTTATGAGTAGTGCTCCTTCTTTCTATTTTAAATAGTTTATGACATCTACATCATTCCCACCAATCCCCCCCTCTCCAGATCCTCCCTCCCCTTCCAAGTTCATGATCTCTTTTTCAAATTATTGTTACATATACGCACGCATATAAAACCCATTATTTTAGCTTTGCTCATATGTACATGTGTCCATGGCTGACCACTTAGAATTGAACAAAATACATAGGAGTTTGTCCCAGAAAGCAACTGATTCTCTTACTATAGCTATTACACATATTAAGTGTACTAGCTAATGGGTTTCACTGCAACACTTGCATGAATGCATGTATCACGCAGGAATTCTATGTTTATCGTTGCTTGTTTCTAAGTACACCATGAGCAGTATTTCATTTTCTGTGAAGGTTCCACATGGCCTGGCTTGTCAAAATCCATTGTTTGTATTTTTTGCTTTTGTTTATATTATAGATATTTTAATGATTCTTATTTTAGTGTTTCGACCTGTGGGTCCCATAAGACACAATAGGGTAAGTTTAGCTATCCACATTTACATATGAGATATCCAGAGATTTTCTATTTCCTGGTTGCTCAAGACAGAACAAAGACCTATCATTATTTCCTTCTAACCCCCTCTTAATGGACAAGCCTATCTAGTAAAGGCTTCACTCTGAAATATAAGTCGCAACTTTTCTTCCTCTGGTGGCCTTTCTGTGTTGCTGGCAGCTGTGTGACTAGATGACTCGCAGCTCTGAGCTTCTACCCCTAGGGTCTGAGACCAGGAATTAAAAACCTAGTGGATAGTTTCAGTGTTGCTGGCTTCTTTTTGTTTCTCTAGACATTTTACATAAATTTAAATTTTCGTTATAGTTCATCTCATGTTAATATGTGTTTGTATTGGGGGAGGCGCTATTCATACCATCTTAGTTTTGCCAGAAGCCCCATTTTGCACCTTTATAATTATACTTTTTCCTTATCAATTTCATCCACATAAAAACCCACTTCTTTAAGGGACAAAGCAGCCTAAGAAGCAGCTAGATGACAGGCATATAAGAGGCCTGGTCTCTGTCGGATGTTGGATTATATTCCAGAAACACTACCATGTATTTTATATATGTCATGGCCCTGGGAACTAGCACAGTGATTTGCAATCTTTAAACATTTTAATAACAGAGACCTTTCTTTAAATATTCCTAGGAGTCCCTGAAATAGAAAACAAAGTAGCTGCTGTGGTTGAAATGGGGTTGAGATGTGCTTCTCACCAACTTCATCTCCTCCCCCCAACCCTCACTTCCTAAGGAGTTCCCCCAAAGTATTTTGTAGAATCCGTAGGTTCCCAGTACCACTAAGTGAAAAACAAATAGGCAATATCAGTGGCTCCCAAAATGTGGTCACAGAGTCAACATGGGCACCCCCTGGGAATGTGACAGAAATGCATATTCTTGAGACCCCATCCCCTGTCTACTGAGTCTCAAACTCTGAGTGTGAGCCAGCAATCAGTTTACTAACACATCTTTCTCCTGACCCTGACACTTGTTAGTTAGGGGGACTTACACAGTACCCTATTCAATTATCAGGAAAACCCTGGAATGGTGTCCAAGATTAGTATTTTTGGGTATTTTACCCACGCTTCTGCTGAAAGCTGTTTTCTATCCACTGGTTTGTTTTCTACCTGGGATTATAGATAGCCCTGAGGTCCAGTTCACAATGGCCTGGGCTCCTTGGAATTGATAAAAAAAAAAAAAACAAATATGTCAGAAGTCACTGAGAAGAATTTGGATTCCTATATTCAGTTCAGTGGATAAAAATGATGAACTTCCCAGAATTTTTTTTCATGACAAAAAAAAAACGTGAAATCCCAAACTCATAAAATTATACTGAACAAAAGAAGTCCTATATAAAAGAGTGCATCCTGACCAATTGCCTCTATAGGAAGTACAAAGACAAATAACACTGACCCACACTGAACAAAGTTAGGGTTAATGTCTCTGATCACAAGCATACTGTTTCTTAATCTGGATGCTGTTTAGGGATGTATTCATTTTTGTAGAAATTCATCGAGTTTAAATGATATGTACATGTTGTCTATTTAATACACATCAGTACAAAAGTTTCTCAATACATGGGCAATTTGCAGGGGGTAGTAAGTGAAATATCAAACTACCGTGGGCCCTGGGCTACATATTATCAGAGGGTCTGAGCTTTCACTTGCCAGCACTGGTTCTATTGCGGTAGAGGTGTACGGGTGCCACTCTTTCCTGATTGGCAAGAACTTTTGGTTGGTGGCATCCTTTATCAGCACTCACAGAGTATAGTGAAGCATTTACCAATGTGATCTGTAGGCCAGAGTCAGCTCCAGTATTTGGCTAGTCCAGGAAACCGGCAGTAACAGAACTCTGGAACTCCAACCAGATTCAGGCCAAGAAGCTGGAAAAAGAATATGTAATGGGTGCTAATGTAGGACGCTATCCTATGGTCCCTCATTCTCAGCTCTGGGTTCCTGGGGGCCTCAGTTACAAGTAGTCATCTTTTACCTGTGCTCGTCAATACCCTGATCATAAATATATGCATCAATCAATTCTTTTTTTTTTTGCAACTTGTATTGAGTTAAAGAATGAGCTTTCACCAAATCCAGCTGGACTGGGACTGAAAGAGCATGGGATCAAACTGGACCCTCTGAATGTGGCTCACAATTGAGGCAGACTGAGAAGCCAACAATAATGGCACTGGGATTTGTCTCTACTACATGTACTGGCTTTTTGGAATCCTATTCTATTTGGATGCACACCTTCCTAAGCCTGGATGGAGGGGGAGGGCCTTGGACTTCCCACAGGGCAGGATACCCTGCCCTCTCTTAGGACTGGAGGAGAAGGGAGGAGGGGGGAGCAAGAGGGGAATGGGAGGAGGGGAGGAAGTGGAAATTTTGAATGGTATTATTTATAAAGTAATAAAAA
>PVIU01033998.1:0-11799 GCA_004026605.1 Ondatra zibethicus | reverse complement strand
CTTCACTCCCCGACCAATGACTTGCTGCCTGTAGACCTTAGCGAGAGGATCTCCTGAATCTTGTGTAAGCTGCATGGCTTCCTAAGGCTTCTGAGCCTTTCTCCACCAGCAGGAATGTTTCTGTGCAGAGGAGACAGCCATGAACAAATGTTTTTCTCAGAGGTATTTTGTCATTAGGCAGTATACTAATAAAAATTGCCGTTATTTTTTGAGTAGATGCTCCAACACAGATTTATTTTTGTTTGTTTGTTTTGAAACAAGTTCCCTTTATGTAACCCTGGCTGTTCTGGAATTCTCTATGTAGATCTGGCTGTGGTGGTTTGAATAGGAATGGCCCCCACAGGCCCGTAGATTTGAATGCTTGGTCACCAGGGAGTAGCAGTATTAGGAGGTTAGGAGATATAGCCTTGTTGAAGAAGTGTGTCACTGGGGGTGAGATTTGAAGTTTCAAATGCTCAAGCCAGGCCCAATCTGGGTGCCACCATGCTCCCTACCGTGATGACAATGGACTAACCTCTGAAATTGTAAGCAGGCCCAAATTAAATGCTTCTTTAGTAGGAGTTGCTATGGTCATGGCATGGTGTCTCTCTTTTTTTTTTAATATTCTTTTATTTTTCATTCAAAAAAAATTTACACTTCCTCCCCTTCTCCCAGTCCCCTCCCGCTCCCCCACTAACCCTCCTCCCTCCCCCTGCTTCCTTAAGAGGGGGCAGGGTACCCTGCCCTGTGGGAAGCCCAAGACCCTCCCCTCTCCATCCCGGCCTAGGAAGGTGTGCATCCATATAGACTAGATTCCCAAAAAGCTAATACATGCCGAAGAGCTAGGTCCCAGTGTCATTATCATTGGCTTCTCACTAAGCCCCCATTGACAGCCACATTCAGAGATTCCAGTTTGATCATATGCTCATTCAGTCCTGGTCCAGCTGGATTTGGTGAACTCCCATTAGATCAAGCACACCGTCTCAGTTGGTGGACCAGCCTCTCCTGGTCCTGGCTTCCTTGATCATCTTCTCCCACCTTCTGCTCTTCGACTGGACCTTGGGAGCTCAGTCCATTGCTCTGATGTGAATGTGGATCTCTGTCTCTATCTCCATCCATCGGACTAAATTTCTACGGTGATGATCAAGATATTCATCAATGTGACTATGGGACAAGGCTAGATCAGGCACCTTCTCCTCTGCTGCCCAAGTACCTAGTTGGGGACATCCCCATGGACACCTGTGATCCCCTCTAGAGCCAAGACTCTTGCCAATCCTAAAATGACTCCCTTAATGTAGATATCTTATTCCCTTCTCCAATATCCACCCTTCCTCCATCTCCACCCTCCCACTCCCCCAAGCTCTCCCCAGTCCATCCCTTCTCCCTTCTCCCTCCCTCTCTCCCTTTCCTCATCCCTACCTACACCCCTATTCCCATTCCCGTGCCTCCACCTTTTACCCAGCGATCTTGTTTGCTTCCAGTTTCCAGGAGGATCTATATATGTTTTTCTTTGGGTTCACTTTACTATTTGGCTTCTCTAGGCTTGTGGGCTATAAGCTTAATGTTCTTTGTTTATGGCTAGGGTCCACTAATGAGTGAGTACATACCATAATCATCTTTTTGGGTTTGGGATATCTCACTAAGGATAGTGTTTTCTATTTCCATCCATTTGCATGCAAATTTAAGGATAGCAATAGAAACCCTAAGACAAGACACTGGCCTTGAACTCAGAGAGGTCCACCTGCTTCTGTCTCCCAAGTCCAGGGATTAAATGTGTGAGCCACTACTCCTGGTTTATGTTTTCATTTCATAAAAATGCCTGGTGATCAAAACTCAGCCTTAACCATCTGCAGATGGGGACATCTTAGGCAGTTAACACAAGCCTCCCTGCCTGGGGCAATCCACTCACCTGCTGGCAGGCCTCTCTGTGAACTCTCTCAGGTACTTTTATTTTATTTAGTTCTGCCTGAGCTGTAAGAAAGGGGTGATAGAAACCCCATTTTACAAATGAAGTACCTAAGATTTCCTCAATGGCAAAGTCTGGGCTTCAAACCCTGCCGTATTGGGACCAACCGTCAAATGCAAGACCAGATGGATGTGGAGAACAGGATCCAGGGAACCAGCACAAACACATTGACTTGTGCTAACCTTTCTCTCTTAATCTGGGGGGGGCATCAATTTAATCATTTAGTCATTTGTCATGGTTCTTTTAAGGTTGCCTTTAACCTGGCATGTGGGAGATAAGATTCCTGCCCTTAAAAGGGCAAAGTCATGCTCACAGAGCTGGGGTGTAGTGAACAGCCAGCAGGGGTCGTGAGCAAAGGCGGGTCCTCCCAGGAGACTCTGCTGCCTAGGCTGCAGTATCCACGGACAGAGGAGGCAGAGCGTCCTGCAAACGGGGCTGAAGGCAAATATATTCAAATTGTATGGAAATGTAGAGGCTGGCTGTTCCATTTTGGAGATACTTTTAAAAGGGAAGACAATGGCTGCAGCGCTTCCCTGAAATGCTTTAGATGCAGAAGGAAACAGATAAATGTGCTGAATTGATTAGTTTTAGTTAGTTTAACAGAATCTCACAGCTCACATAGGCCTCAAATTCACTGTAGTTAAAGCTGACCTTGAACATCTGATCCTCCAACTCCTAAATTTTAGGATATATAGGTTTGTATCACCAAGCCTGTCTAATGCTGATCTTTTTATTATAAAATGGTGTATGTATGTGTGTTGTATGTGTGTGTACATGTATGTGTGTATGTATGTGTACATGTGTGTATGTGTGTATGTATATGTATGTGTGTATATGTGTGTGTGCAAGCATATGCATATGTATGTGGTGCAGGACAATTGTCTATATTCTGTCAATTATGTTTTAAATAAACGCTGATTGGCCAGTAGCCAGGCAAGAAGTATAGGTGGGACAACTAGACAGGAAGTAGAGGTGGGTCAATGAGAATAGGAGAATTCTGGGAAGGAGGAAGCTCATTCCTCCCCAGTCCTGTTCCAACCACAGAAGAAGGAAGATGTGATTGCCCTGCTGAAAAAGGTAGCAAGCCATGTGGCCAACAGAGATAAGAATAATGGAATAATGAGTTAATATGAGTTATAAGAGTTAATAAGAAGCCTGAGCTAATGGGCCAATAAGTTTATCATTAATATAGACCTCTGTGTGATTTCTTTGGGGCTAAATGGCTGTGGGACCTGGTGGAAGGACAGAAACCAGGCAAGACAGAAACCCTCGCCAATATGTATGTGTACTAGTTCAAGTGCCTATGTGCTAACAGAGGCCAGGAAAAACATCGGTTGTCCTTCTCTGTCACTCTTTACCCTATTCCCTTGAGACTGGTGGTCAGTAAGCAGGACCCTTATATCTCCACTGTTTAGAAATTTCCTCAGAATCGAAGCAGTCCATCTGGAATGGAAACTAGCTAAGACTCGGGAAGTAAACAACTCAGAAATCTCAGGAAGTCCCTGAAACTTATCAGGTTCACATGGTCTCTCCCTCCCCAAAGTTATATAAGCAGTAAGGGCTGTTGAAGAGGAGAGACTGTGACCTATTGAACTGTCTGAAAGTTGTTCAGAGAGCTCCAGAGTTGCAGTTTTAGTGAGTCATCAACCATATTAGAGTGGGTTTCGGTGACGAATCTGTCTTTGGGTCGTCCATGCTCCTGTAACCCTTCACCCACATTCTTTTCAATTCAGTAGTCCACCAACTTGAAATTTGGTGGGATTGTTACTTTGCTCTGATATTGGTTTCCTAACTGGGTTATAAGGACATTTGTTGACATTCCCCAGGAATAGTGTCTCTCTCTCTCTCACACACACATACACATATACACACATAAACATGCACAAGCAGACACATGAGCGTGCATACACACACCTGCTGCCAGCAATAGCACTGGGATTACTACAGGTGTGTGTGTGTGTGGCAAAACCTGGCTTTTTACATGAGTGGGGATTTGAACTCCAATCCTCATGTTTGCACACATGATCTTACTTGCTGAGCCATCATCCCAGCCCCTAATGTAGAGTTTTAAAAATATCACGTTCCATACCTCTGTCTAACTGTGCTTCCAGGTTGGTGTCAGGAATCTTACTGTGTTGACAGTTATGGCCACAGTGTGGTCCCTGACATTGTCCACTGTGCTCTTCTGTCAAGGTCATTTGGAGGAGGATGCCCTTAGGTTCTCTCCACAGAATTCTCAGTTTTTCAAGTTTTCTGGTGGCTTTATGTCAATACAATTTAGAAAAATAATAATTTTTTCTTTTTAATTTAAGATAAAACAAAGTTTGGTTTAAAAGAATGAGTTTGTGTGTGTATGTGTGTGGACTCTTAGGTTTGGGGTGTGGTGAGGTTCAACAGGACATGAAGATGGATTACTTGGGACTAAGAAGTTTATTAGAAGAATTATTAATGCCATGCACAGAGGGAAGGGTGACAGTAGAATGGTGGAGGCTCTGAGGAGAGTTCAGGCTTTGGGACCAGAAAAGAGAGAGCAAGGCAGGGTCTCTCAGGAGAACCAGAGCCCATGTGACAGAAGGACCCTCTTGTATCTCTGGGGAGGGGGAAGGATCAGAGCTGAGAGCCAACAGACAGGCTCTGTAGTTCTCTGAACTCACGCAGGAGGTTAGTGAGGATGTGGGGGACAGTATGTGAGAGCGCTTTGAAGTAGACTCACTTCCCTGATGAGATGTCCTGCCCTGACCAGCAAGGCGGCTGCTCACAGGCAATAGTGCAGTGGAAGCCTGTCAGTATCTGTGGACAGTCTCGATTCTAACATTATTTCTATGTACATACACCTATACAGATCTATGGGTTATACACAAATTTCAACTCTTACTTAAAGATGTCATCTCAGTTAGTGTTTCTATTGTCATAAACACCACAACCAAACCAGAAAACAGTCTCTCACTGAGGAAGTCAGGACAGGAGCTCAAATGGGGCAGGAACCTGGAGACCACAGAGAATATTTCTTACTGGCTTGTTCCGTGTGGATTGCTCAGCCTGCTTTCTTATAGAACCCAGGACAACCTGCCCAAGAGTGGCCCCACCCACCATAGGCTGGGTCCTTCCACATTACACTGTGATTAAGAAAACAATCTAGACATGCCCATAAGCAACTCTTTTATTTTTACATTCTATTTTTCTTTATTTTTTTTCATTAAGAATTTTTTAGAGTCAGGCAGTGGTGGCGCACACCTTTAATCCGAACACTCAGGAGGCAGAGGCAGACAGATCTCTGTGAGTTCGAGGCCAGCCTGGTCTACAAGAGCTAGCTCCAGGACAGGCACCAAAAGCCTGTCCTGAAAATCCAAAAAATAAAAAATAAAAATAAAAATATTAAAAAATGGGTGATAGGGACTGTTTAAAAAAAGAATTTTTTTAGTACATTTTTTCTCATATTACATAGCTATACCCATTCCCACTCCCTCCCCTCTACCCACCCCACCTTTCCCTTCCACCCGCCTATCCACTCCTCAGAAAGGGTAAGGCTTCCCATGGGGAGTTAACTCAGTCTGACACTTCACTTCAAGGTAAGAATATGGCCCTCCCCTCCCCACAGCAAGGCTGAGCAAGGTTTCCCTCCAAAGAGGATGTGCTCCAAAATGCCAATTCAAACACTAGGGATAAATCCTAGTCCCACTGCCAGTGGCTGCACAGACTGCCCAAGCCTCATAACTGACCCCCATATTCAATGGGCCTAGTTTGGTCCTGTGCAGATTTCCCTGCTATCAGTCCAGAGTCATGGAGTTCTCACTAGCTCGGGTCAGCTGTTCCTGTGGCTGTCGCCATCATGGTCTTGACCCCTTTGCTCATATTACTGCTCCTCCATCACTTGGTCTCCAGAAGTTCGGTCCAGTGCTTCGCTGTGGATCTCTGTATTTGCTTTCATCAGTTGCTAGTTCAAGGTTCCATGATGACAATTAAGGTAGTCATCAATCTGATTACAAGGGAAGGCCATTGTTGCTTACAGTCTTAGCTGGGGTCATCCTTGTGGATTCAGTAGTACAGACACTGAGAGCAACAATTAATAAATGGGACCTCCTGAAACTGAGAAGCTTCTGTAAAGCAAAGGACACAGTCAATAAGACAAAACGACAGCCTACAGAATGAGAAAAGATCTTCACCAACCCCACATCAGACAGAGGACTGATCTCCAAAATATATAAAGAATATAGAATGTCAAGAAACTAAACATCAAATTACCAAATAATCCAATCAAAAAATAGAGTAGATTTAAACAGAGAATTCTCAACAGAAGAATTGCAAATGACCGAGAGACATTTAAGGAATTGCTCAACATCCTTAGTCATCAGGGAAATGTAAATCAAAATGACTGAGATACCATTTTACACCGGTCAGAGTGGATAAGATCAAAACCACCAAAGATAGCTTATGCTGGAGAGAATGCGGATTAAGGGGAACACTCCTCCATTACTAACCAGTGGGAGTGCAAACTTGTACAGCCACTTTGGAAATCAGTGTGGCATTTTCTCAGAAAACTGGGACTCAATCTACATGAAGACCCAGAAATACCACTCTTGGGCATATACCCAAAGTATGCATACTCATACCTCAAGGACGTTTGTTCATCTGTGTTCATAGCAGCATTGTTTGTAATAGCCAGAACCTGGAAACAACCTAGATGCCCCTCAATTGAAGAATAGATCAAGAAAATGTGGTACATTTACACAATGGAATACTACTCAGCAATAAAAAAACAATAACATCTTGAAATTTGCATGCAAATGGATGGAACTAGAAAAAAAATCCTGAATGAGATAACCCAGAACCAGAAAGACAAACATGGTATGTACTCACTCATAAGTGGATATTAGACATAAAGCAAATGATAACCAGACTACAGCCCACGATCCCAGAGAAGCTAGGTAACAAGGAGAACCCTAAGAGAGACATACATGGATCCCTCTGGGAAAGGAAAACAGAGAAGATCTCCTGACAAGATTGGGAGTATGGGGGTGGAAAGAAGGGAGGGAGAAAGGGGAGGGGGAAGAGAGAAGGAGAGGGAGGAGGAGAACATGAGGGAACAGGATGCTCAAGAAGGGGGAAGGACAGAGATGGAGAGCAAGGAAAGAGATGTCGTGATTGAGGAGCCATCAAAGGGCTAGCGAGAAACATGGCACAGGCAACTTTTACAGAGATTCTTTTTTTTCATTGAGAATCCCTTTTCCCAGATGCCTCAGCGTCAATTCACTTATGTTAAGGCCTGGGTGTACAGGCCTTTATTTTTATCGACGATCCCAATGGTCTATCCCTACAAATAAGTTTCCGTTCACTTGTGACATCAAATGTTCTGGTTTCATTCTCTTGACGCAGTAGAAACTCTGATTAAAGGCAACTTAGGAGAGATAAAGGGTTTGTTTCAGTTCACAGGGAACAGTCCATCAGCGAGGGTGAAGTCAGGACAGGAACTCAGATAGGAGCTTGAGGCAGGAAAAGGCTGAGCATAAACATTTCTTGCTGTCTGTTTCAGGACTATGGATTCAGTGTGGCCAGCTGCCTCAGGTTCCTGCCGCCCTGCCTCCCCATGGTGGACCGTGTCCCCTTGGATTATAACCCAGAATTAACTCTTTCTCCCTTCCACAGTGTTGTGTTAGGTATTTGGTCACAGAAATCATAAAAGTAACTAGCACAGCTCCTTTCACAGACATGGCCTCCTTTGCCTGGCTTCCCCCAGGAGATGCCAATATGGGCATTTGTGTGTAAGTGGCTTCTCTGAGCAGAGACACCAGGAGCAGCAAGAGAAATGACAACTGCCACACAAGTCGGTGCATACATTAGGTCTAGAGTGCATGAGCACAGATATGTGACGTGGGTGTGACCAAAAGACCACAGTCTTCTTGACCAGCCTCACTCCTGCTCTGGACTCTTGCCTCTCCCTGCCTAAGTATCTCATGCTGTACTCATAGAATTACATCTCATTGAAATTCAGTCCCTGCTTCTAAAATCTCCAGGGGTAAAGGTGCCTGCTCTCGGGCCTGATGACCTGAGTTTGGAGGGGAGAACTAACTCTGAAAGTTGTTTTTTACCTCCACATGCATGATGCCCCCCCTCACACACACAGAATAGACAGACAGATGGATAGATAGATGTGAGTTTTAGAATTTAAAATCTTATATATGTGGTAAAGCACTGTGAAGCCCAGCTCTGCCCTTCCGAGCCCGGAGTTCCCTTCCCTGCCCACCTTCCACCTTCCTGGGGCTTCTGTTCTGTGCCATGTTACAGCAGACCACACTCTCACTGGTTTGGGGACTGGCCCAGAGTGGTGTGTTTCTCCAGTCCTGCAGGTATTAACCTCACCTGACTCCAAGGCTCATAGCAGAAGGTATGTCTGCTAGGAAACTTGGCTGCCCTTGCCTGCCCTGGAACTATCCCTTAGCACCCCCTTGGGCATGTACACGGATGGTCCCAGTGAGAGTGGGTCAAGATCCTGTGTGGCAAAACCGGCTACATGATTTATGGGGCTCGATATAGACGGAAGATATGAACTATTGTTGAAAAGGGAAGAGAATTCCAGTGGGATGGCACACACCTATAACCAGCACTCTGGAGGCAGAAACTGGAGGTTGGCAGGTTCTTGGCCAACTTGGAGTACATAGCAAGTTCCAGGTCAGATTGAACCATTCAGTAAAAAACTGTGTCTGTTTTTATAAATTTTTTTTTACTTGAGTTTGTGTTTTGTGACTCTTATGGGGACAATGGAGTATGTCCTGGTGGCTTTGGACTAAATCACCAGGCTCCTCCTACCTTTCCAGGATGGAAGTCTAAAAGCACCAGAGTGAAGAAGCAACCAAAGTAGAAAGAAAGAGAGAGAGAGAGAGAGAGAGAGAGAGAGAGAGCAATTCAGCTAAAGAAAACATGGGTACCCAGGATCTGTAGCCCCCCTTTCTTGTGACCCACAGACTCAAGATTAGTTACACCTATCCTATAAAAATTGTTAAAGAAAATGACTCCTTTAAAATATACAGAGGCCTATTTTAGAATAATCTTCCTGTAGACCTTTTTGGGACCAGAGGTGGTTTGACTAAAAATGGATCTATAGGTTCAAAGAGACTGGCACTATTGGGAGGTATGGCCTTGTTGGAGTAGGTGTGGCCTTGTTGGAGTAGGTGTAGCCTTGTTGGAGGAAGTGTATCATTGGTAGATGAGCTTTGAGGTTTCAGATGCTCAAGCCAGGCCCAGTGTCTCTCTCTTCCTGATGCCTGAATATCCAGATGTAGAATTCTCAGCTACCTCTCCACCAACATGTCTGCCTGCATTCTGCCATGCTTCCTGCCATGAGAATAATGGGATAAACCTATTAACTGTAAGCCAACCCCAATTAAATGTTTTCCCTTATAAGAGTTGCCATGATCATAGTGTCTCTTCACAGCAATAAAACCCTAACTAAGACAGTTTCAGGGCCATGGTCTGGAGGCAGAGCTAGCAATGTAAAGAGAGCATGGCACCCTTTCATCCTCCCTGTGGCTTCTACCTAGCTTACAGGCTATATTTTTCAAGTAGCCTAAGGTGATAGTCCACCACAAGGATTTCTGCAGGTATTTGCCTTGCGAGGGATGTATGACTAGAGGTCACATTTGACACCCTTGGAGGGCCCTGGATGAACAAAAGGACAAATCAGTCTCTATGAGCTTGAGGTCAGCCTGGTCTACATACAGTGAGTCTCAAGTTAGCCCTGGAACTAAACAAAAAAAGCATGCCTGGGTTTATCAAAGGTCATGGATCTTAGATGAGAATCTCTACTGATACTTTACGGAGCCATCTCTCTAATCCCATAACCAGCATAGTTCTTAACTGCACTCAAAATACTTATCCTACTTATACCTACAGGTAAGTGTAGCTCTCATTACTCAATCAAGAAATTTTTCTTTGAAACTGACAGAGATCATTACAAAAAGAAACCCACAACTAGTCAAAACATAGAGAACAATGGATCATGGGGTGCCTAGCGCTAGCTGATACTTCTACAACTGAACTCTTGTACCTGAGGCTCAAGGAACATCACAGAAGAATGGGTAGAAAGTAAAATCTAGAAGATCAGGAAACCTGCTGTGAAATCGTGTCTCCCTGAAATGACAGAGAAGCTTCAACTTTGATGCCGCAGCAGTATGGCTGCCTAAGCAAGACCTGAACAATGACATAGCAATAGACATGCTAACGCCAAAGGGAGACTGCTCACGGAGCTCTCACCAGGAGACGAGAACTACAGGCAACTAAGAAACGCTAAGAGCTGAAGAAAACTCTTCCCCAGGATGAGCCCCTAACTTGTTTTTCTAACACAAACAAGCAACACAAAATGGACTGAGCAGGTTGTCTGTATGTGTATATGTACGTGTGTGTGTGTGTGTGTGACATGTCTTTTTCTTTCTTGCCTGCCAGCTCCCAAATAATGACATAGAGACTTCTTATTACTTATGAAGGTTTGGCCTATAGCTTAGGCTTGTTTCGAACCAGCTCTTATAACTTAAACTACCCATTTATATTAATCTACATCCTGTCATGTGCTGCCCATCCTGCTTACTCCATGTCTCCTGTGTCTCTTGCTTGCCTTGATTTCTTCTCCTCTTCCTTTCTCGCCCCAGAAATCCCACCTATACCTTTGCCTAGCTATTTGCCATTCAGCTCTTTATTACACCAATCACAACAATACACCTTCACACTGAGTCCAAATATTCCACAACATGTACTTGTATAATGTGTATGTATATGTAACAATAACAAGGGAAAAAACATGAGTTTGAGAGGGAGCAAGAGAGGACACGGGAGGAGTTGAAGGGAGGAAAGAAAAGCAGAGTAATGATGTAATTATATTTTAATTAAAAATAAAATAGACAAGAACTGAAATGTCATCCATGACACACATTTTGGAAGTAAGATTTCCTAAAATGGAGAAGATGGAAGAGCACATATTTAAGGGCTGCAAAGCAGCCAGAGCCACCCACAGCCTTGCTAGACTGCCAGTTGACCTTCAGTCTGCAGGCTGAATCATCATTAATATTTGTTTATATCAGTTACTGTACCCTTAGTGTGCTGTATTGTGTGTGTGTGTGTGTGTGTGTTTGGTGTATTGTGTGTTTAGGGGTGTGTTTGGTGTGTATATGTGTGTCGTTCAGAGATTGAAGTCGGATATCTTCCTCCATTACTCTCCACCTTATTTGTTTGTTTGTTCTTTGGAGACAGAAGCTCACTAAAGCCAGAGCTCACTGGTTCAGCTAGACTGACTGGCCAGGTAGCCCCAGGATCTGCTTGTCTCTAACTCCCAGATGGGAGTTGTGACTCCCAGGTTTCACATGGGTGCTGGATATCAGAATTCAAGTCCTTGTGCTCATCTCGGAAGCCCCTTGCATAGCAAACCTCTCCCAGCTCCTAACATGCTGGGTTTTTTTTTTTTGTTTTGTTTTGTTTTTAATTTTTTTTATGTTCTTTTATTTTTCATTCAAAAAAAATTTACACTTCCTCCCCTTCTCCCAGTCCCCTCCCCCACTAACCCTTCTCCCTCCCCCTGCTTCCTTAAGAGGGGGCAGGGTACCCTGCCCTGTGGGAAGCCCAAGACCCTCCCCTCTCCATCCCGGCCTAGGAAGGTGTGCATCCATATAGACTAGATTCCCAAAAAGCTAATACATGCAGAAGAGATAGGTCCCAGTGCCATTATCATTGGCTTCTCAGTCAGCCCCCATTGACAGCCACATCCAGAGATTCCAGTTTATGCTCATTCATATGATCCACCTGGTCCAGCTGGATTTGGTGAGCTCCCATTAGATCAGGCACACCGTCTCAGTTGGTGGACCAGCCTCTCC